>JAMWET010006583.1:92500-235000 GCA_024036415.1 Prochilodus magdalenae
GGTTCCTCCTCCTGTACAGCTCCACTCTGGAGGGTTTTAAGGTGGACTGTATAATTGCATTAAGATAAACATTAAGAGAACCTGCTATGACGAGTCATATACAGACTGATGTATACAGACTGTGACGAGCCATATATATAAAGCTAAGAACTAACTACAGTGAGGACGGTGCTACTTTGCTCATTCATTACTACAGGCTACAAGAATACACCCTCTTACCCTGTTGTCCTATTGCTCG
Source organism: Prochilodus magdalenae (assembly GCA_024036415.1). NCBI lineage: Eukaryota > Metazoa > Chordata > Actinopteri > Characiformes > Prochilodontidae > Prochilodus > Prochilodus magdalenae. The sequence goes on from JAMWET010006583.1 coordinate 92,739, forward strand.
ACCTCTTTGCTGAAAAACAAAGCATGAAGGTTCACGTTTTTAAAATGTCAGGGCTTCCTACAGTACAGGGCTTTAATCACTGTTAAATCTATGTGAAGCATTTTTAACCTGACATTTTGGCAGATTCTCTTCATGTCCCTGTTTACATATCTGATGTGTGCAGTGCATTTCAATGAGGCGAATACATTTGTACAGCAAAGAGGTGACATAACAGCAGCAGAGGTTTTGCTTTTCATTTGGGCACATATTCCTTATCCATAATTACAAAGCATTACACTGACGTGATTGCACTTCAATGAGGCAAACTGTTTAATGCACTGCATGGTGCAAAGCAATTCAGCATTCCTCATCCATTTAGTCTGCATGCATGCAGCATTCCTAACGCATTCAGCATTCCTCATGGATTTAGCATTCATGCACTCAGTGTTCCTCATGGATTTAGCATTCATGCACTCAGTGTTCCTCATGGATTCAGCATTCCTCATGGATTCAGCATTCCTCATGGATTCAGCATTCCTCATGGATTTAGCATTCATGCACTCAGCGTTCCTCATGGATTCAGCATTCCTCATGGATTTAGCATTCATGCACTCAGTGTTCCTCATGGATTCAGCATTCCTCATGGATTCAGCATTCATGCACTCAGCGTTCCTCATGGATTCAGCATTCCTCATGGATTTAGCATTAATGCACTCAGCGTTCCTCATGGATTCAGCATTCATGCACTCAGCGTTCCTCATGGATTCAGCATTCCTCATGGATTCAGCATTCCTCATGGATTTAGCATTCCTCATGGATTTAGCATTCATGCACTCAGCGTTCCTCATGGATTTAGCATTCATGCACTCAGCGTTCCTCATGGATTCAGCATTCATGGATTCAGCATTCATGCACTCAGCGTTCCTCATGGATTCAGCATTCATGCACTCAGCGTTCCTCATGGATTCAGCATTCATGCACTCAGCGTTCCTCATGGATTCAGCATTCATGCACTCAGCGTTCCTCATGGATTCAGCATTCCTCATGCACCTTCTTTCAGTAAAGAACTGATAAAAGTGATGAAAACAATGTAATAAATTTTGTTCATCATTTTAAAACCCTGTCACAATGGAAAAGTACGTCGTGTGTGCACTGCATTCGTGTTTTGTCCGCTGTAGTCACTTTTATATCACTGTGATGTGAATTCCTCACTGAGGGTGAACTGGGGTTTGTGATATGCAGTGCAAACCAGCCTTAATGGCTGTAAGTATTGTTAACATTGGGAAAGGAATCATCTGATCCCATACAACTCACCACACGTACATTTGCACTTTGGCTTTGGCTTCCGGCTTAAATTTCCCGAGATCAAAGGCACATTGTTTAGACTGGCGGAGTGTTTTAGCCTCCTGCCGTTCTCCAGCATGGTTGCCAGTGGAGTGTAACTACTTCAGACTCTATAGAGACTCTGGTTGCAGTCAGTTTGCCTTTAATCACACACATGGAGTTGATCTAGAATTATTTCACTTAGTCCTGAACCTTTTTTGACTGTCCATATGCATTTGCCATAACAACCGAGATAGTATGCTTCTTCATTGGGCTTCATTCAGCTAACTATAGAAAGGACTGAAACAGAGCTCTGGAATGTCTCAGAGACAGTTATGAGTTGCAATGCACTGTGGATGCCAAGGAGCAAAGCCACGAACAACTTTCCCTTCAGCCTAGTTTTCAGTCCACGGTAGATAACTGGCTCAAGGCTGTTGAGTTACAAGTTAATGCAGTCTGATACACATAGAACATATTTCTGATCATCTACATCCACCTCCACCAGCACCAATAACAGCTGGGACTGGATTGGGCATGGACTGGACAAGTTTCTGGATGTAGCCACATCAGTGTTCAGACACTCTTACATCAAAGAAATGACTGGCACAATTCCCAGGAGAATTTCCTGTAGACTGAGATTTTTGCCATTGGTGGTGTGGATCAGACACAGTCATCCACCAACCAGAACTATCATTCATAAGCCGTCCTGTGGGGCAGCGTCCTGTGACCCCTGATGAAGGACTAGAGGATGACCAACACTGCACTGTGCAGCAGCAGATGAGCTATCGTCTCTGACTGTCCATCTACAAGGTGGAGCAGCAAGGTAGGAGTGTCTAATAGAGTGGACAGTGAGTGGACACAGTGTCTAAACACTCCAGCAGCACTGCTGTGTCTTATCCACTCACACCAGCACCACACACACTAACACACCACCACCACGTCAGTGTCCCTGCAGTGCTGAGAATGATCCACCACCCACATACTACCTGCTCTGTGGTGGTCCTGTGGGGGTCCTGACCATTAAAGAACAGGGTAATACAGTATACAGAGAAACAGATGGACTACAGTCTGGACCTGTACACCTACAGAGTGTCCTGTATGGTCAGTGGAGTTGAGGACAACTGCTTAGATTCCCTACTGATTAGTTAAAGAGAGTGTTTGGGTTTTCACATGATCACCTGCATCATCTAAGGAAACTCCTCGGCCGTAGTTCCAGGCAGGAATGAATAGGAATGATGTTTCCTGCCTCTCCAGATGTTGAACTATGAATAGCACTGTGTTCTCAGTGGGATAAAATACTGGAATCATCCTATCAGGGAAGAATGAATATACACGATCTGATTTACTCCCTGAGAAAAATGCATCGCCCCGCCTGTGGTACTCTGTGTTCTTAGGTTCAGGAAGGAGGAGATGGATTTTTGGGATTATCAGCCTCATGTTTTTAGGAAGAGGGGGTTGTATTATAGCGCTGGCCGAATGCGAAATCTATGAACATCAAGTCGTCTCTTGGATTTATGGGCGCAGGAATATCTAATGGTTAGGGAACCTCATGCGCAGTGCTAATTGAAAACACAGTGCTGGTTTGGACTCCCAGAAACCCAGTCTGAAACAGAAAACACATGTAGTTCATGAGTTCGATGGGAATGTTTAGTCCAGGTGCTGAGTTCCGGCCTAATTCCGTGTTGGCATGACTGTAGGAACATGCGTATAGCGTGTATAGACGACTGTGGGGACTGGGAGTGTGAAGTCGCATAATGCTCCGAAGTTTTTCCGCGGAGTTCAGGATGCACATTGTGCTCCCTGAGGGACACTAACGGTTGGACCATCTGGTGGGACTGATGTCATCACAGAAAAGACTGGCAGATAGCATTCACGGTTACTGTTCAGCTAGCGTGGGTCCAGCTGAGGCACTGTAACCCTGTCAGATATACTGCAGTCGTCCTCTCAACCCACACTGTCTTTCCAGAGCCTGGCTAGACACTTCCAGATGAGATCATGGCTAAAGGTGCCGTGGTGGCGGGATTTGACACAGTTAACCCCTGCTCAGTTACTCGGCCTGCTGTTCAGGTTCAGAAGCTTGGCTAACGCCGGAACGTTTCTTGGAGGAATTCGGCTTTTTACTTGCATGTAGGTGCTTTTATAACGTCATTTAGACTGGGAAAACTTAATTTACACACTTAACTCACTTATTTACACTTAACTCCAGGGATGCAGCCAATCAAAGATGCACCATGTTGCTAAAAGTACTCACTCATCCAATCATATCATTGAATTCAGGTGTTCCAGTCACTTCCATGGCCACAGGTGTGTAAAACCAAGCAGCCAGGTGTGCAAAACATCAGATCAGCTCAAGAACAGTAAGTAGAGAGCTTTGTGGAATGGTTTCCCATGGTCGAGCAGCTGCATCCGAGTCTTGCAAAGCATCGAACGCAGTGGTGTAAAGGAGCTTGGCGGTCGCCAGGAGAACGGTACTGGTCTGACTGCACTGTGCCGAGTGTAAAGTTTGGTGGAGGGGGGATTATGGTGTGGCGATGTAGTTCAGGAGTTAGGCTCCGCCCCTTAGTTCCAGTGAGAGGAACTCTTAATGCTTCAGCAGACCAAGAGACTCTGGACCATCTCATGCTCCCAACTTTGTGGGAACTGTTTGGGGACGTCCCCTTCCTGTTCCAGCATGACCGCACACCAGTGCACAGAGCAAGCTCCATAAAGACATGTGTGCGGTCATGTTGGAACAGGAAGGGGCCGTCCCCAAACTGTCCCCACAAAGTTGGGAGCATGGAATGGTCCAGAGTTTACCAAAACTTTACACACGGCACAGTGCAGTCAGACAAGTACCGTTCTCCTGGCAACCGCCAAACCCAGACTCGTCCATTGGATTACCAGACGGAGAAATGTGATTGGTCACTCCAGAGAACACGCCTTCACTGCTCTAGAGTCCAGGGGTGGAGCTTTACACCACTGCATTCCACGCTCTGCACTGCGCTTGGTGATGTAAGGCTTGGATGCAGCTGCTCGCCATGGAAACCCATTCCCTGAAGCTCTACACACTGTTCCTGAGCTGATCTGAAGGACACATGAAGTTTGGAGGTCTGTAGTGATGGACTCTGTAGAAAGTTGGTGACCTCTGTGACCTATGACCCTCAGCATCTGCTGACCCCGCTCTGTCATTGTACATGGTCTAACACTTCGTGGTTGAGCTGCTGTCGTCCCCAATCACTCCCACTGTGTTCTAATCCCACTGACAGTGGACTGTGGAATATTTAGTAGGGAGGAAATTTCACGACTGGACTTGTAGCACAGGTGCCATCCTATCACAGTACCACGCTGGAGTTCACTGAGCTCCTGAGAGCGACCCATTCTCTCACTAACGTCTGTAGGAGCAGTCTGCACGTCTAGGTGCTTGGTTGTATACGCTTGTGGCCATGGAAGTGATTGGAACACCTGAATTCAATGATTTGGATGGGGGAGTGAATACTTTTGGGAATATATCCTATATCTGCATATGCACTACCTCACACAAACCCCTCTAAAAGACTTTGTCTCAGTTGATAAAGGTGGGACTGTCTTTTACAGGCCTGGCGTTAGTCTTTGCCTAACATCGTCGGTCACTAGCGCCCGTCAGCGCTGGCAGTTTTATCCGTTTAGTTATTGTTTGATCTGTTCTTTGTTATACCTATCCAAATTTTCTCTCTCCGTTATCTCATATGTTTCTGCCTGTTCACTGACCCCCATTCCTCGCAGATGTGTCCCGCCACCGAGCAGCTGAAACAACACCGAGAAAGCCATTAGCTGTTATGTGAAGATACTTTTTATTGGTGAGATTACTGCACCAGTGAGAGCGTTGGTTAAAATGAGTGTGCTTTTTCCCCCACGCTGGATTTCAAATACAACATTTAGAAATGGGCAATTTGATATGTAAACATTAAAGACTATGCTACCATGCCCTCAGCGTTTCCATGTCCTTCGCTTTCCATTTATAATAATGGGCCTGTATCGCAAGGCGTGTTGGAGCCAGAGCTAAGCCTCCTTATATTTTTAGACCTGTCAAGGCTTGGATTCCAGCACATGGAAATAAAAGCTGCGGTTTATTAAAACCTCGTCTGCATTGTGTTTTCCAGACGCGTTGGTCGGTCAGCATTCTCTCTGTGTTAATGGATGAGAGTCTAATGGTCTCCTACCAGACGGTCTCAGAGGAGACTTCGTCTGATCAGACTCCCACTCGCAAATACCATTTGTCAAGCAGTATTTTTCTACAGGTGGTTTCGAATGGTCATGTTCGAATCGTCAAGCCTCAGCCAGCCCGAGTTAGATCCGGCATCCAATGCTGTTTGTAAAAAAGTAAGCTATGTGATGTAAACAAGGACAGGCCTTATCTCTGTACCTGACTGACCCAACAGCCACCATTACAGACATCCAGCGAGCAGTGGTGTCCTCCATGGGTCGTCCTGTTAGTGCAGCACCATTGGCAGACGGCTGCACCACGCAGGACTACATGCACACAGACCGTTACCACGACTGTCCTTAACACCACGTCACCGTCACCAAAGACTGCAGTGGTGTCGTACCAGACTGTCATGGAGGGACTCAGAATGGCAGCGGGTCATCTTCAGTGACGAGTCCCGCTTTAGTCTTGGTGGAGACGCCCAACGAGTCCGTGTGTGGAGGCACCGTGGTCAGCACCAAGATGAACGGTTTGCCGTCACACGTCCAGAAGGCCTGGTGTCCCTCCACCTCCACCCCTACCGCACCATCTGCAGGAACTGTGTGAGGATGTTCAAGCTGCATGGGATGGATTATCACCAATCCACAGCCATACTGACCCGCACTCCTCTATCTGCCGTTTATTCATCCCTCGTTCCTCCCATAGAGTCCCAGTCATTTTCGACCCAAACTAAGCAGTAATGCTTTCATTCACCCGAAAGCCACCAAACCTCACGTTCTCTCTCAGGACAGGCCCCCAGATGCTAATCCACAGTCATACCGACCCACACTTGTTTACTTATCCCTCGTTCCTTACTGAGCAAGCTGCGCAACTATCCCGTGTTTCCCTCGGGAAATGCACTTTTCTAGTTGTTCCCCTTTATCTTCCTTCTAGGAGCTGCTGTCCTTCTCATATGATGAAGTCATGGTCTCTTCTTACTGCAGTGCGCTGAAATTTCCACATTACAGGTGTATTTTTTTTTTTTTGGATATGCAATACGAATGACAAAAGCACCAATGGTATGTTCCTTTGGCCGTGGCACAGTGAGCTAACCTCACAGATGTTTCCAAACAGGGCCTGAGGGGCTTTTTGTGGGAATAATTTGAGTCAAAATGAAGATCAATGAGAACTGCAGAACCAGGTGCACAACATGTTCAGTTAAACTGGGGTTCTAGGGTTGGCCTTCCCAGAATGGAGGTCAAGTTACCAAGCTAGGAGGGTGAGGCACATGAGGGCACCTACTGCATTCGCTGGATTGGAGGAGATCACTAACTGCCCATTGGGGTACATCTGACTAGCAGTATGCTAAGTGATGGGGGAAGGGCTTATGCCCACCCTCCCGGCAAGTGATGGCTGTGGTATCACTACTTCACATCACGTTAGTTTTACAGTTCCCATGGCTAGAGGGTGAACTCCCCAGACTACAGGATAGAGTGACTTAGCAAGTCCAGAAAGTGACCCTAACTTAGGGCAGAGCTTACTCCTTGACTACCGTGCATCACACAGCCTTGAAGGCCGGAAACATCCTCGGTCTCGAAGGGGTAACGTTTTCATGCAGCTGAACCCCGCCAGTCCAGGCAGCTTCAGAGCCGCAATGTAGCGTGCAGGCAACCCAATAGCCAACCCTCATAGCTCCAGCATAGTGGGGCTCATGTATGCAGCCGAGCACCATCAGTCCAGGCAACACCACAGCTGTGTCGCACTGTCATCCAAGCAGCCGGCCCAGGCAGCCACGTAGCTACGATGCAGCATCAAACAGGTGGCTGTCCCAGGCAGCCTCATAGTGATGATACACCAAATCATCCAGTGGAATCACTGGAGCTTGCAATCTCCTGACAAACAAAGACCGTGTTCAGATGGTTGCAGCACATATATATACCCTATATATCAAATCATTCAAATTCAAATATGTTGGATATTGTAATGATATATTGACCACCAAACTGGAAATGTCCCTAAATATATGGCCACCTTAAGAAAGCTGCCTTAATGGCCCCCTTATTCAACATACAGCTGCTCCGGTGAGATGCATTTTCAATTTCAAGCATAACGTAAACACGAGCTTTCTTTTTCCCGAAGGCTATTCAGTTCCCTCATCTCTGTGACCTGTAGGGTTTCAGTGGAAACACTGACAGCAGTAGCACTCAAACTCTGAAGTGCGTATACCATAACTCACGCCGAGTTCAGGCATGCAGGCCATGAAAGAAAGATCGCGTCTCACTTCCAAACCTCAGAAGGCGTCTGAACAAGTCAGAACTTCAGTCCATTGTGGTGACATAATGTACAAACACCGTGAAGTTTCCACCAGTAAACCTGTAACATGTTTGACCTTCTGTGCCTCCAGGTCCCCCTTACTCTCGGGCGTGATTCAGTAGACGCTACAGCCGGGAGTGTTTGTGCTCACTGCAGATCTTATTAGACTAGTTCAGAGGTGGTTTCATTTTGAAGGATCACCCATCTATTCACATGCTAAATGATTTTCAGAAAGAAGTTAGGACTGTTTCAGGTACAGTATCCAGGGGTTCTGTTCACGAGAGCTCATTTATACACTCATCATCTAAAGAACAGCTGCACCCAGAAGGAGGTGTGGGAGTGCGGGTCTGTTGGGAAGGAAGATAAAGGTGACCAGGATCAATAACTGATGATAAATTTAGACTGATATGATCAATATTTATTGAGCTACACATACAGAAGTCTGTCTCTCAGTATGGCGTCGGGCCGCCGTGTTTGCTAACCCAACACGCCAGACGTCTCGGTATGGAGCTGTAGAGGTTCCTAATGGAGTCCTGTGATAATCCATCCCATGCAGCTTGAACATCCTCACACAGTTCCTGCAGATGGTGCGGTAGGGGTGGAGGTGGAGGGACACCAGGTCTTCTGGACGTGTGACGACAAACCGTTCATCTTGGTGCTGACCACGGTGCCTCCACACACGGATTCGTTGGGCGTCTCCACCAAGACTAAAGCGGGACTCGTCACTGAAGATGACCCGCTGCCATTCTGAGTCACTCCATGACAGTCTGGTACGACACCACTGCAGTGTTTGGTGACGGTGACGTGGTGTTAAGGACAGTCGTGGTAACGGTCTGTGTGCATGTAGTCCTGCGTGGTGCAGCCGTCTGCCAATGGTGCTGCACTAACAGGATGACTCATGGAGGACACCACTGCTCACTGGATGTCTGTAATGGTGGCTGTTGGGTCAGTCAGGTACAGAGGTAAGGCCCGTCCCTGCTTACATCGTATGCATAGTCAAGCCACCAAGTTTCATGCAAGAAGGAGCGTGGACTGTCCATCGCAGGGCAGCAACGTAGACTCCTGCCACTGAAATGATTTGCTGACATCGTCATGTACCCCCTTAGATTAATCAGTCATTGTTGCTACGCCAACCTGACCGCAGGGTGACTAGGTATTTAAAAGGTCCACACTTCTAACCAGCCTGGGTAAATCTATTAATGGCAGAGCCGAGTTACAGCAGACCCATGCTGGAATGCTCAGGGGCACTCAGATAAACTGGATAACCCAAAGAACAGCTGGCTGAGGTCAGCGGAGCACTGGCCAAGGATAAAGGGACATGGGGAACATAGCTGGAGGCCGCGTTGGTAAGCTACGAGTGAAACTTCTCCGAACTCTGCATGCTGTAATTAGTGAAATAACTGTAATCAGTCTGTTTCTATAGTCCTTCAGAACTCCTCAACTCCTCACTGACGGCAGAATTATGCAGAGGAGAGGATGATTCAGCCTGGAGAATAAAGCTGTCCAAACAGAGCACAAGAGGCAGCGTGTTATCTTCCACATGAATCACATCTCCCCTAAACAATGGCCTGTTAGCTCTCTCGACCCGCCACACGGCGGAAAGGTCAGTGCTTATTCTAAGCTTTCTGCTCTCTGAGCCTGTAGTATGATTCATATGGCGAGAAGGTGGGTTATATACGTGCTGGCTTTAGGTTCTATAGGTTTCTCTGTATTGAGGTTTGGACTGGGGTTAATGTTTGCGTCGCCATTTCATTCTGGGTCGTTTATTCTCTGATTGGAGTCATGAATTCAGTTTAGATGCTGCACTGAAAGCTTCATGCTGACACGTCTGAACGTTTTCTGTTTGCTTCAGTGCTGCAAAATGACAGACTTTAATAAAAACTGACTTAAAATTTAATAAAAAGAAAAGAAAATGAAAGAAACAAGCAGAGGTCAAGCCCTAATGTAATTCTGGGTAGCACTCTGTAGGAGCGAGCTGTACGTGAAGTGTTGGCATGGTCCGGGAGGACTCCCCAGAAGGACCCCTAGTTCTGCACCTTGGTGGGGTTTATGTGCTAAATCGAACCCACACTGTAAAAAACAGATCTGGGTAGGTAAAAGTATCTGATGTCTAGTGGCTACGTCTTAAAATCCAGTTTTGAGATGGCTGTAAGCTGGTTATGGGATGATCTTATTTCCAGGTAGTTATTACCGGTTTTAAGTGACTTTTTTCTTACGATATTGGGAAATAAGTTGGTTTGTTTCTTAAAATATGTAAGTGAATATGATCTGCTTATATAGTGAGAACATTTGTCTTACTAAAATCACTTAGAACAAGTAAAAACTGCCTGGAAATGATTTTAAATCATCTTAAAATACGGATAGACCCTGAACGTTTTCTGTTTGCTTCAGTGCTCTGCAGAGGGTGGTGAAGGCTGCACAGAGGTCTGTCGGAGTCAGCCTCCCCACCACCACGGACATCTACACCTCCAGATGCAGGAAGAGGGCTATCATGAAGGACCCCACTCATCCAGCACACTCACTTTTTGTCCCGCTCCCCTCAGGCAGGAGGCTGCGGAGCATAAAGTGTAAAACGAACAGACTGAGGAACAGCTTCATTCCGGAAGCTGTAAGACTTTTAAACGCCACTTAGTGGAACCACTGCACTGACACTTTGACGACACTAGTCACTTTAAATACACTCTGCTGCTACCTTCTCTATATTTAACGCTGCTCTTCTCTCTGTATTTTATTTTCATTTTATTTTCATTTTCATTTTTACATATATTTTTATATATTTATGTACATTTTATTTATTTAAGTGCTGCTGTCTGGGTAAAACTGGGTCCTTGGGCACCACAATTTCGTTCCACCCCATGTACCACATGTGATGCGAATGACAATAAAGTCTCCTTGAATAAAATCTCCTTGAGAAGAACATTTCACTTTGCCAAATATTGTTTTGTTGCAGTCTTTATTATTTCTCATGACTGATGTAGATTTATTATAAGATCATTTAGCTTTTTACCGGATTTTAGGGATTTCAGTAAGCCTCATTTTTCTCACTATATTGGCAGATCATCGAACTCATTTTAGGAAACATTTTTAAACATCAAGGGAAAAAATTGTCTTTCGAAAATCTTTAAAAAAAAATTAAAAGGATTAAAAACTGCCTGAAAATGGGGTTAAATAATCCTAAAATTAGCTAACAAAGTAAGATTTTTCAGGATATGAATTAGAAATAACAATTTTACTTGCCAGTACATCATTTTCTGTAGTGTTTATTATATATTGCTCATTTTAAAGAAGCAAATTACAGGGGTTGGACAATGAAACTGAAACACCTGTCATTTTAGTGTGGGAGGTCTCATGGCTAAATTGGACCAGCCTGGTGGCCAATCTTCATTAATTGCACATTGCACCAGTAAGAGCAGAGTGTGAAGGTTCAGTTAGCAGGTAAGAGCACAGTTCTGCTCAAAATACTGCAATGCACACAGCATTATGGGACATACCAGAGTTCAAAAGAGGACAAATTGTTGGTGCACGTCTTGCTGGCGCATCTGTGACCAAGACAGCAAGTCTTTGTGATGTATCAAGAGCCACGGTATCCAGGGTAATGTCAGCATACCACCAAGAAGGACGAACCTCCACCGGCATCACGTAGTGACCTGGCCACTATCCTGCAAGAAGAATGGCTTAAAATCCCTCTGACCACTGTGCAGGACGCAGTATATGTCATTCCCAAGACCAACTGACGCTGTATTGGCCGCAAAAGGAGGCCCTACACCATACTAATAAATGACTGTGGTCTAAAACCAGGTGTTTCAGTTTCATTGTCCAACCCCTGTATATATATATATAGTAAGAAACTTTATTACAAGTAACTAAATGTCTGGAAATGAGGTTAACTAGTCTTAAGATTAGCCTACAACAATCTTAAAATAAGAAATATAAGGTGTATAAACTAGGTTTAATTTGCCAAAATCTTTTTTTTTTGCAGTGTTTGTTCAATAATTCTCTTTTTAAGATTGTTGTAGGCTCATTAGAATATTATTTTACTTATTTCTGATTATTTATTTATTATTATTATTAATTATATATATATATATATATATATATATATATATATATGTATTTGTGTTAAGTGATTTTAGTAAACCAAATATTTTTACTATATTGGCAGATACGTTTGCTTAATTTAAGACAAATTTGAAACAAGCGAAACTATCTGCCAGTATAGTACTTACTAAAATAACTTCAAACAAATAAAAATATCCAGAAATAAGGTTAAATAATATTCAAATTAGCTTAAAATGATCTGAAAATAAGAATTTTAAGACATTTTAATTAGATATTAGATCATTTTATGTGCCAAAATCAAATTTTTAGGACTATTTTGTGGACTATTTAGTGTTGGGTGTGTTGGGAGGAGGGCAAATACTAGCATGTACAGTGTGTGTGTGTGTAATTGTGGGGTGGTGGCGGTGCTCTAAGAACAGGGTTGGGAACCACTGACCTGTGTTAATTGGAAGTGAGTATTGAAGCTGCAGTGTCGAGCTGGGAATATGACTTTTTATGACTGACGAGTAAACCATGATTAGCTTCATTAGCGACACTTTAGAACTTGGGCTCTGAACGAGAAGGCTGATTGCATCTACAGTCGGTTCCACAGATGCACTCACCACTTGGATATACGCAAAGGCCTGATCCCCGTGAGTGAGATGACCTACTGCCTTGGCAGCGAGCACACCGGGCAGCACGGCCGGCCAAGCCGTGCACATGGCTTGGCTGCATCTCACCATTGTCTACATTTCAGTGTCATTGTGGTCAATGTGCGCATGACTTTTCCATTTGGACAGTAATGGGAGTTTATTATCATAACCTTCTAAAACAAAGATACCGAGTGTGTTGCAGTTGTCCGGTTTCCTTTTGGAAAAACAGTTGCACGCTGCGTGTTTGGATAAAACTATGCCGAAATGTAGAGGAAGCGATAAAATCCTCACACCCTCTTTTCATCTCTGCTGGAAACACACCAAACATGAAAGCTAAATGAAACGAGATCATACTGTACAATAAGCAAAACTAGAGGGGTATGGAACTGTACAACCAGCAGAGACCACCCTTTATTTCATGTGGTGGGCTTCTACTGTAAATACGAGTCTGTTTATCCTTACGGAGACGTTTCTGAGGAGATTAGATCGTAAACCCGTATAAAGGATAAAACACAGGAGCTTCCAAAACTAGCCTCCACAGATGTGCTTCAAACCCACATGTGCTCATCCCTCATCCGCTAAGGGTGTGGACGGATGTGTATGTGTCAGGAACAATGCAAAAATCAATATCCTGGCCGGTATAATGATCTCATATCTAGTTGTTATATATAAAAATGTCTTATTTTGAAGAGTTATTTATTTTATTTATCTATTTTGAGAATAGATCTGTTTGGAATTTGGCTTGTTTCCAGCACGTTCCTTAAATTAAGTCCAATTATTTGCCAATATAGTGAGAAAATGCAGAAAGTGCTAAAGTTAAATCATCTTAAAAGTATCATTTTAGCTTAAAAATAGGAATTTCAGGACCTATTAACTAGATATATAAGATTTATTCATATATATATATATATATATATATAGTCGCTTTCCAAAGAAAAACACGTATCTCCATTTTTGGAAAGACGTCTGGTTCCATTGATTCCCATTCAAATTAAATTAGTTTTTGTGCTCTCCTGTAAAGTTGCCATTTTGGAGATACCTGTTTTTCTTTGGACAGCGACGATATATAATTATATAGGATATATCTTTTTTGCAGTAGGACTGTTACTGAAAACAAAAAAAACACAAAATTCACTGCAAAAAAAATTAGCTTGGCGACTAAAAGTACCTTATAGTATAATATATATATGATAAAAACCTTATAATATAATTAAATTCTTATTCTGAGATTGTGGTAAGCTAATATTAAAATTATTTGCCCTCATTTCTGAGCTTTTCATTTATTTAATTATATGATTATGTGATTTCAGTGCGTCAATGGGTCCTTAATATATTGGCAGATAAGTTTTAAAAAAGTAAAACTTTCTACTAATACAGGGAGAATATTTGTCATACTAAAATCACTTAAAACAAGTGAATAAAAATGTCTAGATATTAGATAAATGTATTTATAATAAGGCTACAACAATCTTAAAATCAGAACTGTAAGATATTGTGTATCAACTAGGTTTCATTACTTCATTTAATAATTAGGTTTATTTCCAGGCATGTTTCTCTTGTTTTAAGTGATTTTAATACTGAATATATATTGGCTATATATAATTTCTCAATATATTGGCTGATCATTTTACTTATATTAGAGAGGGTTACTAAAAACAAGTTTACAAATTTTACAAATTAGGTCACATAATATAAAAATTTGTGTGCAATAATCAGAAAATTAGAATTGAATGATATTTCATCTAGATATGAGAATTTACCTATGACTTAGTTCCAGTTTTATCTGGACATTTATATTTCTGGATATCTGGATATTTATATTTGGAATGAAAGCATTGGAAAGCATGGAAATATGTCCCTGGAAAACTTTCTAACTTTCATTTAACTTAGGAATGACACACACACACACACACACACACACACACACACACACACACACACACACACACACACACATATACTTAAATATACTATATAAATAATATTTCTATATACTTGAAATTATACTTATACATTTAAAATGTTATGGTCCAATACCTTAACACTTCAACTGTTTTACTGACAGAGTAAAATGAACAACCTGCACTTAAAGCCTGCGGTCTCTGAACCAGGGATGGTACATCACACACACACACACACACACACACACACACAGGCATTCATGTAAGTGCACTTTCTCACACTCACACACACGCGCTCACGCAGCTGTGTGCCTTCACAACTTCACAGCTTCAGTTTAAGACAAGCAAAATTCCAAAGTCGCACAATTACTCACTTGTGTATCATTCATAATCCCCCACTCTCCCCAAACCAACTTTAACAATGACTCTTTATGATTTATTATTATTCACTCTCTGTAACGGACACCTTAGCTGACTCGGGCAGATCCACTGTACTGTGCCAACTGTAATTCTTCCGAGTGAAAGAGGATCCGGAGCTGCAGCAATCGATCAAAGTCTGCACGCAGTAGGTGGATTCTCACAGCAGATTACGGAGAGGAGAGCCATGAGCTCCAGCCCAGACCTCAGGCCTATACGCCTGTTAGACTCTACAGTGAAATGTCCAGCATGAGTCATATATCCAATCTGAAGTGTGTAGTCACCTGATGGAAAAACATTCAGCAAGTCCAGAAATTCAGAGAATCGCGATGGATTTGATTTGAACGCCCTCTCGTTAGCCCCATGTGTTTCCTGTTTGTTCAGTGTACGTTGAACATCCTCTTGTTTACCTTTCCTTGTACACACACTGCCGTGTGCTGTTGTTTAGCCATGCCTCCTTGTCGTCAGTCTTACCTGTGTGTGTAGCTGTTGGCTCCACCCTCTCGTTAGCCACAGGTGCTTCTTGTTTGTTCCGTGTGTGTGTATGAGGTTGTTCTCTCTCTGTTATATAAAATCAAAATCACATATTTGGCATGGACTGGGTTCTGAATGTAGGCTACATCAATGTTCAGATCAAATAAAATCAAAATTCATATATACATATAAACACACATTCGATTTGAACACTGAGAATCCCAAAAAAAATAAACCAGCGCCCTTACATAATTCATAATGACTCTCAGTGGGTTTATGATGGATGGTGGGGCGGTGGTGGGCACCTAACATACACATGGACAACCCAATAGGAATCTTTGATCTCTCCAACCACCGATTGGACTACCTTTGATGTAGTAATGATTTTATATGATTGTTAATTTTATGAAATTAGCTTCAGTGTGTGTGCAAAGATACTGTAGGATCAGGACTGTTACCTGGCATTTACCTGTCAGCTTGGCAGAACGGGCAGGTGCAGCTCATCCCATGGATTTTAGGGGTGCATGCCTTGCCTGGAAATAACACACATTATTTTAAAATTAGCTAACAACAATCTCAAATGAAGAGTTACAGAGATAGATCAACTAGACATACGATCAGCCTTACCATAGTGCTATATGGTAATGTGTACATCTGCATATATCATAGTTTTTATTCATAACTTTTATTCATAACTGTAAATTAGTGTAAACAGAGATTTTAGTGCTCAGTATTGTATATATTTATTGTCTAATTTATATGTTTGTATTGAAGTGCTGTAAGGGACTACGCACCTAAGTTTTTCACTCACCTTCACACCTGTGAAAATGTGATGTGACAATAAAAGTCATCAAAAGATTTGATTTGATCATTGTACTTGCCAAGATCTCATGTTGTAAGGGTCTGGGCTGTGCCGCCTGCAGCCAGCAGAGGGCGGCAGCAGCAATGCCATTCTGGGGGGGGAGGGGCTACAGCCTGGAACTCCAACCCCCAGAATGCCCCGAGCTGATCAAGCCAACAAGCTGCACCTGAGGTGTCGGCCATATAAGCCCCCATCAAACAACAGTCACTGCTACACCTTTGTAGAGGGGTAGCCGCAAAGACAAAGACGGAGAGAAAGGAAAAAGAAAGTGAGGGAAAAAAAAGAGAGAAAAGAAAGTGAGGGAAAAAAAGAGAGAAAAGAAAGTGAGGGGAAAAAAAGAGAAAAGAAAGTAAGGGGAAAAAAGAGAGAAAAGAAAGTGAGGGGAAAAAAAAAGATGAAAAGAAAGAGGAAAAAGAGAGGGAAAGAGAAAGGAAAAAGAGAGGAAAACAGAAAAAGCAAAAGGAATGAAAAGCTTAAATTTATAAAAAAAAAAAAAATATATGGAGTAGAGGGCGTGGGTCACATGGCTCAAGAGAAAAGGCACAGAGACCCACGAAATCCCCTTTCTGTTAACCCCTCTCCTGTTTATTTCAGTTCTTTAATAAACACTCTTTTGTTTTTCCCGCCGTTTCTCTCTCTCTCTCTCTCTCTCTCACCAAAACTCCTCCTGACTCGCCTCACGTGTACTGCCACGTAGCACGTAACGTGGGGTTATCACTCCAGAGGTCGGGGGGGTTCGATCCCCACCTAGACCACAACACTCAAACATGTTCACGCCCCGCACTCCCAGTTTCACGCGCATCCACATCCAGGAAACCCGTTAGCAGTTTGAATCTTTACGTCACCGCAAACAGGTTCCCACCCTGCGTTTGGTTCCGCACCCCCAACCGCACCGTGACGCATGCCCTGCAGTGCAAAGCTAGATTTCACTCGGTACTCTACCAGGGACTGTGCTAACAGGGCCCAGACTGTAATGCTCTCTGAACTCTGAATGTCTGCTGGTCCTGGCCTGGCTTGCTTCTACTTGGCTCATACCCAGACAGTGACTCTGAGGTGGGACACAGGGTGGCCCTGGAGTTAATGGAAGCTGACCTGCAGATGAATTTTTTAATATTGGTCATTTTGTTTCATACTGGAACAGGGAAAGGGATGATGGGGTGATGTTATTGTTTTAACTTGCATGTCCAAGTCCCTTTCCTATGAAAGTAATCAGACCCTGTCAGGGATGTGTGGTGTTTAGTGATCTCTGTTAATTAGATCAATCTCACACTGGCCATATGAGAATGTCAGTCTTTGTGATTGAAGTTTGGCACCTAGAAATTCCTAGGACCAAAATGTAACTAAAGCAAGCTCACCAATAAACCACAGGTGAGACCCCTGTGACTGAAACGCACCTAACGGCGTGTAACCCACCAGCTCCAATAACCGCTGGGACTGGATTGGGCATGTACTGGACAAGGTTCTGGATGTAGCCACATCAGTGTTCAGACTCTCTTACATCAAAGAATTGGTCAGGTGGTCCAGATTTGGTGGATGCCTTTCCTGGCACAGTTCCGAGGAGAATTCCCTGTAGACTGGGATTGTATCCACTGCTGGTAGACCCGTATGACCGTACGCTTCCATACACCTGCAGATTCAGCTACTTCCTTCACACTATGGTCTTTGGCCACGCCCACATGCAGTCCCTCCTTTTAGCCAATCATTAACATCTGCTCTGGAGCCATTTTCCACACATGGAACGAGACATTCCCTGCACTGTAGCACCTCTTCCCAATCTATGGATCCCTTCATTCACACCCCTCAGGGATTTATAGCCCCATCATCCTAATGTACAGCGCCATCTGCAGGAGCCTGAAGGTACTACCACCTTAAACACACAAGGTGACTGGTAGGCTTTCTGTCTGGTAGGCTTGTGTTCATCTATGACTTCACATTTCATTGCAGTGTCAATATGATGTGACCCAGAGGCTCCAATGGCTTCTGTTAAGGCATTGTGGACTTCATCCTGACGTATATAGAGATTTAAAAAATACCGTTTCCAAAAAGCTAAAACTGACTCACGGTCAGATCTTCATGCACGTGAACCCAGCAGCTGCTGTTTACCCTCTGGAAAAGTTTCATGATGAATGGACCAACAGAAACGACCCACAATTGCTTAGTGTCAAGAACAAACGTATTTCAGCACGTGCCGAGCTAAAAGTCAAGGAGTGTTTATCAGAGGAGCACAATAATGGGTGAGGCTGAGTGAGGAGAGGGAGACAGGCAAGGGTCGAGAGCCAGAGGGTCAGATAAACAGGCCACCAAACAAGAGGGAAAATCCAGGGGAGGAATCTAGAGATCAAAACCAGAGCGAACAATCAGTACAGCGATCAAAACCAAAATGGAGAATCGGAGAGAGAGAGACCACAAGGACGAGACTGAAAATGGCAAACGGAGTAAGACAGAGAGCATGCTCAGTAAGCAAACAGAGTTTGGCAATGCTTGGTAAAGAGGGTGTGTAAATGAGGAGTATATATCCTCACTGCCCAAAGAAAAACAAGTATCTCCAAAATGGCAACTTTACAGGAGAGATCAAAACCTGAATGTAAGTCAATGGAACCAGACATTCCTCATGAAATGTCCACCCAATGTAAATGGCAACTCATGTGATACCAAAAAATACAAATCGGCCAAATTCGAGATACATGGTTTCCATTGGACAACGGTGATATATAGAAGGGGAAATGAGTTCCAGGTGAAACTCAAGGTGAATTCAAGAGAGAGACGTGTGAGAGTTCGGGACATGTGGTTATGATGTCATTATGGGATGAACTCTGGGAGATGGAGTCCGGGAAGATCGGAGGCAGCGGGGAAACCCGGCAGCGTGACACTTAGAAAAAGCTCATATCTCACCCTAGAAGATTTCAACCAATGGCACTTCAACAGGCCTCCCATTACCCAGAGTGCAGTGGGCAAAACTGGTGCCAAATTCAGAGAAATCTGAGGTTCTGTCGCCAATAAACCACAAGCTGGACAACCAGAAACCATGGAGGTAGCAACAGCACATGCTGTCCTGACCTCACTCAGCACAAGCCCACACTGCAGTACCTGCTATCTGTCTCTGGAATGTGGGGTTAGCAGCTGAGCCTCAGTTCAGCGAATTTTCTCTACCCATGAATGGAACTCTGACCACCAGGACGTCCCAGAGTGTCGGACAGAATCTGGAGAGATGAAATACATTTCTTTGTGAATGGTGAGGTCAACAAACAGAATCACTGGTTGGACTGGACCCATCCATATTAGGCCGGACATGCACTGTGTGATGTCAGCCCGATTTTAAGCCGGGGCTGAATTTCAGCTTCCAGGGACATTGTTAGCTGTGCAGTGTGGGAAGCGATATTGGAGCTCCAATTGAGCAGTCGGATGAATTTCTGATGTGTTGGAAGTTTCACTCACATGTCTCACAGTTTGAGCAGCTTGGAGAGCCGGTCTCTCAAAGTCGCACCAAAACCACATACGTATGGTCGTAACTATGGATCCTACACACAGCTGCTCACAGAAACAGAAGCTAAAGAGTCGATGTTAACAGGACTGTATATGCAAACTGTATTACAGTGCTGCTTATATGGTCTCTGTGGTTCTCAGTTTTTAATTTTATCACAACATAACCAACTGACTCTCAATTCTCGACTGAGAAATTACCCGTCTACTGAAAATGCACAGATAAATAAACACAGGGCAGCTCATTACATCACACCCCTCTACTTAGCGTGTGGAATGACTCAATCTTGGCAATGCTACTGTAGAGCTTAGCTGCGGAGGCCAGTCTACTGATTATAAGTGAATAATGTCGTTTACCTAAATGACTTTAACTAAAACAGCACTGAATAACGTTTAATGTGATTTGATGACTCAGAAACGAGACCTCATGATTCATCTTAGCCATTTAAGGAAAATCCTTCGCATTCAGTTTCTCTCAACAAGTCCTTTTCCACCAAAGGCATGTGTTGAGGAGCTGTTGATTACAAGCTACACTGCAAAAATGGGCTCTTGGCAAGTAAAATGATTTTATATCTGGTGGATATATTGTAAAATTCTCTGTGGAGATTGTTGTAGGCTTATTATAAAATAATTTAACTTCACAGTGATTTCAGGAAGTCAGATTTTCTCACTATGTTGGCAGATAGTTTGGCTTGTTTCCAGCATGTTTCTTAATAAGTTAAATTATCTGCTAATGAAACAAGTCAGTCTATGGATCCTATTACTCTACAGCTAGTTATAGCCCCATTATCCTCGTGCAGCGCCATCTGCAGGAGCCTGAAGTTACTACCACCTAAAACACACAGGGTGACTCTTCTTTTGTCTGCTGGGCTTATTCATATTTCCATTTATGCTTTCCACTTGAGTGTTCAGGAACACGTACGTGGTCATCTATGACTTCACACATCAGTACAGTGTCAATATGACATCAGTGTCAATTGATTCATCACTAAGGAAAGTTTTAGAGAATATACAAAAAGAGTGAGACTGCTGGTTCACCTCCAATCTCCCGGACTCCACTTCCCATAACCCACCACTTGATGTCATTGTCACGTGTCCATCTTTGCCCAATCACACCCCGTTGCCTCGTTCTTGGTCACCTGAATATTGATTAGTTTCACCTGAGAATCGTTTAGTCTGTTTGTTTAAATACTCTCTCGTTCGTTCGTGTCTAGCTGTGATGGCTGTGTTTTGGTACAAACCTGTTTAAAAAACCATGCCTTGCTTTTAGGCTAGCGCATGTCGCAATCTGTCCATCGTCACAGAGACAAAAGTGTGCTGAAATCCATAAATCAGGCAATAGTTATTATTAGCTATGGGGGAAAAGGGGGAAATCTGTTAGGCCAAGTGACCAACATGGTGGCCATCTTGAATGCCACCATCTTTGATTTGACTTGAGTTTTTTAAAATGGGAAGGTATGTGTGTGACCAATCAAACTGGTAAAGGTTTCCACCAGGAAAACAGTGGCATGCCTTTATAGCAATGGAACATTATTCGTTCTCATGTTAAACAGTGACTGTCTTCCATAAAGGTTGTGTATGAAGGATGGGATTGTAGAAGTCCTCCTCATTTCTGTTGAACAGAGCACATATCAACTCAGAAGAGTTATCAGCTGCATAACTGAAAGTCCCATGATCCACTGTTGAGCCAATAATTGGGAATAAGAGGTTTCAAACAACCAGAGCTGTAGCGAAGCCGCCTTGTAGGTGGCGCAGGTGTTTCCTCCCCACCCCCGTGAGGAGGATGAATAATAAGGCAAACATTTTCTGTAAATGTCCAAACATAAGTAGGGACATTTACAGCATTTCGAGCCATGTAAGTAAAACTATCTTCTAATAAAAACAGTTAAATTATATTAAAATAAGCCTACAACAATCTCAAGCTGAGCAATACCAGATATTATATCAACTAGATTGATTTTTTTAGATTTGTAAGAATTTTTCTTGCCAATTTCCCGTTTATTTACAGTATAAAATGAAAACCTGAAAGTCTTTGGGATTCAATCAGCTTTTATAACCACTGCCAACAAATCTTAGTTAGCTCGTATCTGGCGCTCCCTTCCTACCACATGCGGCAGGCCTGACTCCTGCTGTTTCAAAACTATACTGTAATCTGTTTTTGGCAGATATCTACAAGCTTCATATTCTCTGTGAGCCGTGGATTCATTCTGCATGGTGTCATGCACAGAGTTATACGACTCACAGAAATGAAATAGACATCCAGAAAGCTTTTAATGGTCCAGTTCTGTTTTCCATTGTTTAATTTAATGTGTCAAAATGTGAATCTGACTCTTCGTCTTGGCCAGGACCTCATCTCCTCCCCACCTCCAGATAGCATCAACTGGACTAAACATATTCACAATAAAAGATAAGCAAGAAAGTCAATGTTGCACAAATGTATTTCTTTAGGCAAATTTCCCAGACACAGATTAAGTCATTTCCGAAAAAAAAAGAAATCACTCGGCAATGATCACAGTCCAGACCAGTACAAACATCAGTACAAACAATACAAAGTCTTAATTGCCTTGGTAAGCATCTAGGGATCTAGATTGTGTTGAGAGCATCATTCACCCCTCTCAATGCAAGTTTAACAGGGCTGAAATGTCCAGAGCTTCGAGGCTCTAATGGTGGAAAACGTCCAACCAAGCCATTACTATTCCTGAGCTGTGTTTGGAGTCGCTCCCTATCACAGAAGTCTATACAGGGACTCTCAGAAGTAAAGAAATGACCTTTTAAAATAAAACAGCTTGGCAGACGGTAACCCTGTTCTATACAGGAGCTATGGGGAAGAAGGGGGAAATCTGTTAGGCCAAGTGACCAACTTGGTGGCCATCTTGAATGCCGCCATCTTTGATTCGACTTGAGTTTTTTAAATGGGAAGGTATGTATGTGACCCCTCAAACAGGTATAGGGTTTCACCAGGAAAACAGTGGCATGCTTTATAGCACTGGGACTTTATTCGTTATTATGTTAAACAGTGATTTTTTCTGTACAGGTCATGTGTGAAGGATGGGATTGTAGAAAGTCTCCTCATTTCTGTAGAACAGAGGACATGTATCAACTCAGAGGGTTTACCCACAGTGAGGTTTACCCACAGTGAGGTTGGCGAAATTGATGCCGAATTCCAATAAATCCAAGGTTCTGCAATAAACCAAAAGCTGGACATCCACAAACCGCTACAGGGGTAGCAACAGCACACGCTGTTCTGGACTCACTCAAGACCAGGAGCCCACAGTGTAGCGCCGGTTATCTGTCTCAGGAATGTGGGGTTAGCAGCTGTGTCTCAGTTCAGCAAATTTTGTCTACCCATAAATGGAACTCTGACCACTGGGACGTCCCAGGCCGATGGACGGAATCTGCAGAATGGGTGACGCAGTACCTTCAGAGATGAAATACATTTCTTTGTGAATGGTGAGGTCAACAATCACTCACTGGACGGACTGGACCGATCCATATAGTGTTTGTAAGGTGATTCTGAAAACCACATACAAATGGTCATAACTATGGCTCCTACACACAGCTGCACACACAGCTGCACACAGGCTACAGAGTCGACATTAACAGGACAAGCCGTACTACAGTGACGTTTAGATGGTCTCTGTGGTTCTCCTGGTTCTCAGTGCTGTGTGGTGATGTTAGCAAAGCTGTTGTAGCACAGTTGCTTTGTCAGTGGTTGAATTCCCAACACCTCCTTCCTTCCTACGTAGCGCACTTTGCAGGTTCTGGCATCTCCACCGCAACATTAGCAACATTGGCTGAATCCTAATTGGCTGTTTATTAGACATATGATGCACTGTATTGCAGGAGCCACTTATCTTACATGGAGCAGGGAGTGATTTGAGATTAAGCCTGTGTTCTTGCTCAGTACTCGGACGCGCAGCGTGTAGTTTTGAATGAAACAGCTTTATTGGAAACTGCCTGTAGACAGAGCTGAGCAGTCTGTATGGGCTGGAGTGGAGCGAACGGAGCACTTTCGTACAGTGCGAGTACATACATCTGTACGGCTGTAAGGAAAGTAGATTTCATAGATTTGATACTCATAAAGACCACCACTCACTTCCAGCCTTAATCATTGTTTATTAGTGTGGCAGTGCACAGTGGGCTTACGGCACATGGTATCAGATGTTAAGTGTACTGATACCAACATCCAATATGAGTACGTGAGTGTGGGCACATGGGCCGATTCTCAGATGTTCGGGATAGAGGTGGTATTCCAGGGAATTTCTCGACTTCTTCAGAAGAACTCCAGCATGGTTTTACTACGGATGAGGGTGTAGAATATTACGCAAACCAGATGCGGCAGATGTTCCTCTGGCTCTTTCTCAGTTATGCATGCTCTTTTGTTTTACTGATGTGGCATTATCCTTTAATGGCTCAGCAGAGTCTTGTAATTATAAAAAGATGCAGTTCATAAAAATTTGTTGTTGCTTTTCTGTAGAACATTAAATGGGCTTTTCATGGGAAATAAGGGTCTCAAATCTCTCTCTGTCAAATATACAAATACTGTTTATTATAGCTGTCCAAAAAAATAACTTTACCGGGAAGGATACAACGTTCTTTACTTTTACTGCAGGTAAATAAGATTTTATTTTAGGTGAATTTGGTAGCATCATTGTTGATGACTGTCATTGTTATTGCTGTTCTAATCTAAAAGACAGCTGTTGTGTTCAGGTACATTTCAGAGGTAGGAAAGTCAAAATTGGGAAAAACGAAGCCACATCTTTTAGGGGTTTGTTTGTGGACAGCAGTTTATTATATTCTATTTTCAGTATTTTTATATATATATATATATATAATAATTATTATTATTATTATTATTATTATTATTATTATTAGTAGTAGTAGTAGTAGTAGTAGTATTGTTTATTATTTGTTGTTGTTGTTGTTGTTCCTGCACTAAAAAAACAATAAAATATTAAACAAAACATTTTAAATGTCTTACCTTTTGTAGAGTCTTCCTTGTATTTTAAAAACTAATTAATTTTGAATTATACATATTTTTTAAGTTCCCCAAAAATAAAACAATCCAAATTGGTAGGACATTTATTGAGTCTATTTATACAGTATAAAACTAACTCTACTAGTTTCCCTAAAGAGCACATAGAGAACCAGTAACTGGCCAAACCGTTCAGAACGTAGAACAGCTCTGCTGATCTGGAGCGTTTAGTGTTAATTATAATAATCATCATATGAGTGTAACGATTAATTCCATGTACTGTACTGCTGCACATGCGCGCTGAGCTGTAGCTCTCTGTGCGGGACGAAGGAGCTAGCTGTAGCATAGCCTCCGGTCTGATCCACCTACCACCACCGAGTTAACCGGACACTGATGGTGAGATGTGTTGGTGACTTGTGCCATTAAACACCACTTCTACCCCGCATGGAGTGTGTCCTGGGTGTGTGTCTTCAGAGAAGCCGGGGACCAGTGCCTTTTTTTTCCTCCCTAGCTCCTGCACCCCACGTTTTCACCCTTACATGAGGTACATGTGAAAATAACTTTAATATGATCATACAATGTGATCAGACTACCAAAATAATCACACTTAACAACTAAAGACCAGAAAATGGACCATCTAAGAGTCCCCCCCACAGGAGTCTCTTTACCTGATGATATTTCTTCTAAGGAATTTAAGAGGAACATTATTACGTGTCTTAACTCACCATGGATCAACACCCTAGCAATCAAGAGTTCCTCTGGGTCTTTAATAATGTGACCAAGTATAGAAATCATCTGCCAGATCCACCCAATTCCAGCTAAATATGAACAACAAGCATGGCAATGTAACTAATTAAAAGCTTCTGGCTCTGAAATGTCCAATAAGGAGGGTGATGGCTGATTGATGAGATGATTGGGAGGCATCACTGAGGTATCAGACCATGAGATCACCGAGTGTTCAGCCAAATACACTAAACCACCAAATACACTTCTCTATGACTTTCAAGGCCCTTATTCTACATAGATGTGTTTTTATTGTTTTACTTGTCCATTTAGGAGGTTTCAGAATGGTCATACCTGAGCTATATATATATATATATATATATATACACATCTTCAAAGTGTGGGAGTGCAGGTGTGTTGGGAAGGAAGATGAAGGTGACCAGGATCAATAACTGATGATAAATTTAGACTGATATGATCAATATTTATTGAGCTACACATACAGAAGTCTGTCTCTCAGTATGGCGTCGGGCCACCGTGTTTGCTAACCCAACACGCCAGACGTCTCGGTATGGAGCTGTAGAGGTTCCTAATGGAGTCCTGTGATAATCCATCCCATGCAGCTTGAACATCCTCACACAGTTCCTGCAGATGGTGCGGTAGGGGTGGAGGTGGAGGGACACCAGGCCTTCTGGACGTGTGACAACAAACCGTTCATCTTGGTGCTGACCACGGTGCCTCCACACACGGATTCGTTGGGCGTTTCCACCAAGACTAAAGCGGGACTCGTCACTGAAGATGACCCGCTGCCATTCTGATCTACTCCATGACAGTCTGGTACGACACCACTGCAGTGTTTGGTGACGGTGACGTGGTGTTAAGGACGGTTGTGGTAACGGTCTGTGTGTATGTAGTCCTGCGTGGTGCAGCCGTCTGCCAATGGTGCTGCACTAACAGGATGACTCATGGAGGACATCAGTCTGCAGTCATGGCTGTTGGGTCAGTCAGGTACAGAGATAAGGCCCCTCCTTGCTTGCATCACATGTGCAGCCGGGCATGAAACTTAAATCATTTGTACGTCTCACAATGTCAAACCTACCCACCAAGTTTCAATGTATATACTATACCAGGCAAAAGTTTGGGTACACCCCCTAAACAGACGTAGCTGGTGATCTTATAGATTCTCCAGTGGTACACCGAACAGCTCCACCTGCTGAGAGTCTGACCCAGTCCATATCCTGATACACCACATCTACTCCTGATGTACACAGTATGATACTCCTCCATATCTCCACCTCTAATATATATTTAGTGGTGTAAAAACTTTGATCTCTTTTTTTGCACAGTGTAAAAGCTCTAGTTCTCCTTTCAGGTTAGTGAATATTCATGATGGACCGACCAATAGAATCGCTCCAAACCTGCTTAGTAATAAACCTTGTTCTATCAGCTCCACTGCAGGGTAAGGAAGCTGCTCCATCTTCCTGTACAGCTCCACTCGGGAGGGTTTTAAGGTGGACTGTATAATTCCATGAGGGCTAGTTTATAGCTTGTCTTCACTTTTATTCTACAGTAAAGCTTTAAGATACACAGAATAGTACAGTAAAATTTGTGAAGCCTTCAATCACCTCACAGATTTAGGTACTCCTACAGTGCTCACAGGTGTGCTGTAGTGCAGCCAAATCCTACAGTGCCTAATGTGTCCAAACAATGCCATGTTAATGGAGATGACAGAGCTTTGGATAACTCCAGCTCGCTGGAGCTCTGCCAGGCCACAGTGATGCATGAGAAAGTGAATTCCAGTGTACATCTCCAGAACAGAAATCTATCTTTGGCATGGCATCCGCGTGAAACCGGGGCTAAATGATACACCGGGGGACGAGGTCTTCCTGGGGAGGTAGAGCTTTCAGGATGGAGAAACAAACATCACTGATACGTTTCCATGTAAAACAGCAGGGGAACGGGAGCATGTGGAGCCAGAAAACCACTCCACTTCTATAAATCCACACGGTTTGGATAACTGAACGGATTGTTGTACCGCACAAGCCCGGCGAGACCTGAAGTACTCGGCTCCTCCAGTAAAATAGAAGCTGGCTGAATGTGCGTACGCCGTAGGCCTAGGCGGGTTACAGACTGTAGGACTAGTCTGTGAGCTGTAGTTCACCGTTTCCCCGTTTCTACACATGGAGTAACATACACCCACTGGTCACTACATAAGGTACACCACCTAATGCCCCTACGCACCCTGATTCTCCACTCTATCAGCTCCACCGACCATACAGGACACTCTGTAGGTGTGCAGGTCCAGACTGTAGTCCTTCTGTTTCTCTGTATACTGTATTACCCTGTTCTTCAATGGTCAGGACCCCCACAGGACCACCACAGAGCAGGTATGATGTGGGTGGTGGGTTATTCTCGGCGCTGCAGTGACACTGAGGTGGTGGTGGTGTGTTAGTGTGTGTGGTGCTGGTGTGAGCGGATCAGACACAGCAGTGCTGCTGGAGTGTTGAGACACTGTGTCCACTCACTGTCCACTCTATTAGACACTCCTACCTTGCTGGTCCACCTTGTAGATGGACAGTCAGAGACGATAGCTCATCTGCTGCTGCCCAGTGCAGTGTGGGTCATCCTCTAGTCCTTCATCAGTGGGCACAGGACGCTGCCCCACAGGACGCTGCCCACGGGACGTTGTTGGATAGATAGTTTAGGTTGGTGGATGATCCTCAGTCCAGCAGTGACACTAAGGTGTCCAGCAGCATTGCTGTGCCTGATCCACTCACACCAGCACCACAGTACAGACCAAAATACAGAGACCACCGTCCACTTCACCTGCATAAATATAAATAATAGGTTAAAAAAAAAAACAAGAGCTTCCAGGCCTGGCAGACCACCAGAACTGTCACTGCCAGAGACAGAAGCTTTCATCTCTTAGAGAGAGAGAGTAGCAAATCAAGCTCGACTCTTGCTTTAGATTCTTCCACTGTGATAAAACAACTTAACACGTCTAAAAAAGGTGCAGCTGTCAGGACGCTGCTACTGGAGGAAAGGAGATGGTGTTCTGAGACCAATGGACTCGCCAGAAGTGGACCAAGATGGCGGAGCGTATAGATGACCTCTGAGCGTTTGTGATGTTATTCCAGATGTTTGTTTGCATCCAGAAAGCAGCACAGATCAACTACTGGAGAGGTTCTCCAGCAGACACTGGGTGTCGCCATTGTAGCCTTCTCTTTCCTCAACAACTGACACGTCCACGGATGCCATCGAGGCTCATGCTGAAGAACCCACCATTCCTTGGCTCCAACTGGGAACCAACTGTTTGGGTTGTGCCGCATGGTTTAAAATTAGATGCACCTAACGGAACAGAACACGTTCCATGAGGGTGGAAAACAGGTGCGCAAAGGTTTAGGCTTCCCGGGTCACCCTAGCGCAACACGCCAGATGTCTCGGTATGAACCTGTAGAGGTTCCTAATGGTGTCCTGTGATAATCCATCCCATGCAGCTTGAACATCCTCACATAGTTCCTGTAGATGGTGCGGTAGGGGTGAAGGTGGAGTGGCACCAGGCCTTCTGGACGTGTGATGCATGACGACAAACTGACCACGGTGCCTCCACACACTGATTCGTTGGGCGTCTCCACCAAGACTAAAGTGGGACTCGTTACTGAAGATGACCCGCTGCCATTCTGAGTCATTCCATGACAGTCTGGTACGACACCACTGCAGTCTTTGGTGACGGTGACACAAGTCAACGACGTGGATCTATTTGGTAGGTGGACACCACACGAAGGGGCCAGTGAGAGGAACTAGAAAGCAGATGTTTGTGATGTAGTGGACGATACATGTAGACTTTACAGGGCACCTAGATATAAACCTGAACCTCATCACTAATACACAAGTGTCTGATCCCACCCACCTCCCTTTCCCACCCTTCAGTCCTTCAGGTTCCATCACTCTTTTCATCAGCTGAACCCAGGAATGACAGCAGTAGTTGAGATCATAGGCACCTACTCGATCATCTCTCAGGTGTTTGCACATGTGCATAGCAGCTGTCATCAGGACAGGCCTATCAGATGCCTTTGCTATGTGTAGCCGCTAGCCTGGACTGGAAAATACATATATACGTGTTCTTAGCTCAGAGCCCTCAGAACACACACCCACTGACTCGAGCACTCACACAGCTTTTACTGCAGTCACACACACACACACCTGATAGGTCTTCAGATAAGGATGAAAGATAGACAGGCTCTATTTATTCTATATATTTAATTCACTCCATCTTTTCTCAAGCTATTCGTGCTTTCACAATGACACACACACACATACATATATATATGTATATATATATACTCCTCTTTAAAAGAACAGCTGCACCCAGAAGGAGGTGTGGGAGTGCGGTGGTGTTGGGAAGGAAGATAAAGGTGACCAGGATCAATAACTGATGATAAATTTAGACTGATATGATCAATATTTATTGAGCTACACATACAGAAGTCTGTCTCTCAGTATGGCGTCGGGCCGCCGTGTTTGCTAACCCAACACGCCAGACGTCTCGGTATGGAGCTGTAGAGGTTCCTAATGGTGCCCTGTGATAATCCATCCCATGCAACTTGAACATCCTCACACAGTTCCTGCAGATGGTGCGGTAGGGGTGGAGGTGGAGGGACACCGGGCCTTCTGGACGTGTGACAACAAACCGTTCATCTTGGTGCTGACCACGGTGCCTCCACACACGGATTCGTTGGGCGTCTCCACCAAGACTAAAGCGGGACTCGTCACTGAAGATGACCCGCTGCCATTCTGAGTCACTCCATGACAGTCTGGTACGACACCACTGCAGTCTTTGGTGACGGTGACGTGGTGTTAAGGACGGTCGTGGTAACGGTCTGTGTGCATGTAGTCCTGCGTGGTGCAGCCGTCTGCCAATGGTGCTGCACTAACAGGATGACTCATGGAGGACACCACTGCTCGCTGGATGTCTGTAATGGTGGCTGTTGGGTCAGTCAGGTACAGAGATAAGACCCGTCCCTGCTTATGTCGCATAAGCGGCCAAACCTGAAACTCGAATCATTTGCATGTCTCATGATGTCAAACCTACCCACCAAATTTCATTCCTGTTGGCCGATTCATTCTGGGTGCAGCTATTTGTGAGGAGACATATTTGTCGATGGACTAGAACAAAGACTTAATGGGGGGTGCTCAGTCCTGGTCCGGGAGATTTACCAACCTGGAGAGTTCAGGTTCAGCACACCTGGCTCTAATTTTGAGATGCTCTTAAAGACATTCATCACTTAAGCAGGTGTGTTAGATTAGGGTTGGAGCTATCCTCAGAAGGCTGGTGGATCTCCAAGAGCAGGACTGAGCAGCACTGGCTTAATGACGATGTGACCTCAGTGAGTCTTCACACAAAAACAGAAGAACAGTGGATTGACTGAAAGAGTGTGCATGCATAATAATAATAATATAATAATATAATAATAATAATAATAATAATAATAATTAATAATAATTCACCCCCTCTGTGATGTTCTGGGGGTGTTTTAAAAAGGTGGAAATGAGATGAGGTGACAGTAAATGTGTCTACATGGAGTTTCTGGACAACCAGGTTTTGCCATTTGCTCATCATTTTACTGAGGGATACAGCATTCCGATCCTGGTATTCCAAGATGACAGTTCTAGCAATCACAGGGCTGGAAATACAACTGCTTGGCATGATGAACATTTAGAGGCATTCGCACATCTGAACTGGCCCACCAAATCCCTTCTACAACCTCTGTGGGAACTACCTGGATCAACCTGTAAAACTCCAGGGACGGCTTCCACCAAATCTGGCCCAACTGCTCAATTCTTTGATGCAAGAGTGTCTGAACATGGATGTGGCCTCTATCCAGAAACCTGTCAGGAAGGGGTGATCAGGATAGCGGACGGTGAAACCCATCGTATCTCTCAGTTTGACTAATGTGCTAAGGCTGCTGTTTTCACTGAAGGTCTGTTTCGAAGAGCCTTCAGGGGTTGTACCCTCTCTTGATGGAGCAACGCTGAACCTGAGCAGACCATTGGTCGCTATGGTTGCACTGATGCCAAACTTCCTTTTGGTAATCACCATACAGGGTTATAATAGTTTTGGATTTTTCATTGTAGTTTAGTTTTATTTCATTGTGAATTTTTCTTCTTCCAATTCAGTTAGTTTTATTCTAGTTTTTATTAGTTATTATTTTAATGCTTATTTTTAGTTTAGTTTTTATTAGTTCTAGTATTAGTTTTAGTTTTTTCATACTTTGGGTTATTTGTCAGGTGCAGGATTCAAAAAGTATTGGGTAATAAAGAAAAACAACAGCTATTCGGTCGCCAGTGAAACCAGTCCATTATGGATGTCTCCCTTCCCGGTGCTACCGGGCCGGGATGTGGCTTTTCTTTCGGGGAAGCTACTCAGAGAGGCTAGCTTGTTGAGGTACTCGCAAGTAGCCCTCTTGTGCGATCTTCTCAAATGGACTTTTATCTTTCTCACAGTCGGATTTAAAGAAATCACATACAGCACCCAACTTTTGCCGTTGTCATTTTGCAGATTAGTGTGGAAGCAGACTGTAAACAAGATGTAACGTGACAAGCCATGAGGTGCCGTACGATGCCGGGAGCTAACGTAAAACTGCTCCGGGGGGAAAAATTTAATGTCAGTCCACAAGGCTTATAAATAAACTGAAACAAAAACATGAAAATGAAGGGTATTCTATCTATGATTTCAGTTCGTTTAAGTTAGTTTTGTAAACATTAACATATATACGTTAGTTATTGTTTTTTCTTTTAATTACCGTTTTTATTTATTTCAGTTAACAAAATGTTTTTTTCAATTTCAGTTTTCGTTGTTTTGTTCGTTTTCGTTACCATATTGCTTCGCTCCTGATTTGCATAAATTTTAATTCACTCAATTTCTGCTAACCATACACTAGAAGGGTGGGCAGCCCTATCCACGGCACCCGGCGAGCATTTGGGCGTTAGGTGTCTTGCTCAAGGACACTTCAGTCATGTCTTAACCTCCAAAAAATCGACTCTGTTAAACGATGTGGTAAATAAAAGCATTCATACTAGCTACGTTCTGCTCTGTGTACACTTCTCTCCCGAATATCATGGAGGAGGTGGACCTCATGAAGTGACGGCTGGACTAGTGAGTGACGGTGGGTTCCTAAAGTGGACGCCTCTCTATGCGGGGGTTGACTGTAAGGTCGTTGACTCATCAGATGCCTCCATGCTTATTTCCGCTGATTTTATGAATCATAGTTCTGCAGCATCAGGAGGGATCCTGCATCTCTGGGAAGCCGTCCAGACCTAGATCTGCTTTAGTACAGTTGAATAGAGGTTAGGAGAGACAGACAGAGAGAAAGAAATATGCTGAAACTCTACATAATAAAAGATCCAGATGTGCTGTAGGCTTTCCCTTCCCTGCATGTCATAAAGGGATCCACAGCACTACTGTCCTTTCAGAGCGGATAAACATACCCATTAAACTGTCAGACTGGCTCATAGACGACACAGAACATATTAATTAGCATACGGTATCTGAAGTCTGATGGCTATTAAATGTAGCGCTTTATCAGAATTAGCCTATACGGTATATACAGTGAAAAGAGCTCGGCTGTTTACCGAATGAGCTTTTTCCCATGAGCTCCTGAAGATAAGTGATTTTGCAGCGAGTTGTTGTTGTTGGGTTCCTGTTGCTGCTATGACCTCATTCCCTGTCACGGCACTTGGAGTAATGTGATTTATCGCTTGACTTTCTTCCTCTGTTGGCCTGAAGGCACTCATCCAGAAGTTCCCCATGACCCTGCTGGATTACAAACCTCCTGGAATTCCAAACTCCAGTGTAGATGGAACAACCACAAGAGTCACACAGTTAGGATGATAACCCGGGGTTCGTCTTTAATCAGTGGCCAGCTGTGTCAGCGGTTTTCTAGAACCGTACATTGGTACTCCAGGACTAGGCCTGCCTCGTCGTCAATAGAACAGGTATATAACAATAGTGCTTGTACACCAAATGCAGAATCAAGCGCCACCGTAAATGAATCGTGTAGTGGGCAGGTTGAGCCTTTGTTGAGTATCTGAGTTTGCCACGACTCAATTTTTGTGCATGTGAACGTGAGCAAGGACTGGTTCCCCTTTCTCTGGTACGCTGACTGACCCAACAGCCAACCGTTTTACAGACATCCAGCGAGCAGTGTTGTCCTCCATGAAGGCTTCCTGTTAGTGCAGCAACCATCTTAGCAGAACGGCTGCACCACGCAGGACTACACTGCACACGGGTAGACCCTTACCGAGGGACGACTGTCCTTAACACCACGTCCCGGGGAGGTTCACCAAAGACTGCAGTGGTGGTCGTAATACCAGACTGTCCATGGAGTGGACTTCAGAGATGAGCAGCGGGTCATCTTCAGTGACGAGTCCCGCTGGTTAGTCCTTGGTGGAGACGCCCAACGAAGTCCGTGTGTGAGAGGCACCGTGGTCAGCCACCGAAGGGGATGGACGGTTTGTCCGTCACACATCCAGAGGCCTGGTGCCCTGCCACACCTCCACCCCTACTGCACCATCTTGCAGGAACTGTGTGAGAATGTTCAAGCTGCATGGGATGGATTGTCACAGGACACCATTAGGAACCTCTACAGCTCCATACCGAGACATCTGGCGTGTTGGCTTAGCAAACAGGGCGGCCCGACGCCATACTGAGAGACAGACTTCTGTATGTGTAGCTCAATAAATATTGATCATATCAGTCTACATTTATCATCAGTTATTGATCCTGGTCACCTTTATCTTCCTGCCCAACAGCACCGCACTCCCACACCTCCTTCTGGGATGCATGTATATTGACAGAACTACAGAAACATCACTGTGCCTAAAGCACTCTTTCTGGCACCACCCAAATAATATCTGGTTGCAGTGGCCCTGTTGTCCTGTGGTCAGAAACCTACCAGTGACTGAGGTCGAGGGTGGTTGAACGGTAGTCAGTAACTGACCTATTGAAAAAGCCTGTTCTTTCTTAGTTGCTGCTACAGTATGTTGATAAATGTTTTGGTTTGAGCCACCTGGCATCTGTAGTATTAGTGCTGACAGACTAATAACTAAGTAGCACGATGGAAACTTGAGAAGCCCACAGTGGAGCAGATTCGAACCAGTTTCCATTTAACAATAAACTTGATTTACCGGAGTCTTCAGCTGTTCCAACCATGGTCTGCCAAGTAAGCTCCAATAACTTCTTCAGAAGTGCTTGATTGGCTAGGTTAAGGTTGGATCCAGGTTGAAACTCAACTCTGCAGGAAAGTAGATCTGATTCAGATGAAATTATAAAAGACATTTTGGAAGCCAGATTTACATTTTCATCAGACCAGGGCTGTTTTTATCCACTGGGTAATAAAGCATTAGGTTTTCATGATGGGGTCTGAGCCATGGGAAGTTTCCCCTAAGGGAGGGATCGATTAATCTTCCTAAAAAGCTGGAAATGTTTAAAGTAAAGCCCCAGGAGCTAGTTTTGGAGCAACTCTGAGGAGGATGTAAGACTCAATCATGTAACATTAGAGATCACATTAAGGCAAATTGACAGCACAATGTGCTAGGGTTAGACACTTAATCGTCCAAAAGAATAGACTGCACAACCTGGAAGAGAATGGTAAATGGGAGGGTTGCCAGTTGTGGCTATCGGGAAGGCAGATAAGTGGTTAGCCAGGTAAATAAGATGAGGAAGTTGCGTGGCATGGAGGATCATGGGACTGGGCGGCTCAATCACGACGAAAGTTGGGATCATTGGGGCAGGGGTAGCGAGAGATAAGGGCCCCTGCCTTGCCTTGCCTAAAGCTAGTGAACCATGGGGGGGGAGGGGGTGGCATGTTCCACAGAGTTCCAGGAGGAGAAACCCTACCGCGAGGGGGGAAAGGGGGTAGGAGGGGAAGGGAGGGACAAAGAGGGGGACCCTCCGCGCGGCACGGGGGAGTCGGGGGGCAGTAGTTCAGAAGCCACTGTGTGGGGCCTGATTCCGTCAAGTATAGTCAAACAATGCCGTACAAGGGGTGTCGACTTACCATGTCAACGGGGGTATGGTAGCGAGATAGGTGCCAGAAATGTGTAGTGTATTAGTGGAGTTATCTTGTCCCAAGGACTCTTATTGGTTTGGCATAGCTCAAACATACAAATCACCCGGGAGAATGGGATATCAAGGAACACGACCGGTCTCCACGCATAATGCACTGAGTGGCTCCCTCCCTCGCGGTAACAGGGTGTTTAGGCCGCATATCGTAGCGACCAACCAGATTCCAGCACGCCTCACATATGCCGGAAAGGAATAAGGCAGTTTAGAAAGATGAGTGAGAGGCGCAGAGCAGCCCGCCTTTCCCTGTTGAATGTGACCAATCCAGAACAGCTTCCAACATGCCTTCCGGCCTCCTTCTATATGTGTACAAGTAAGAAATGGTCCTGTAGGGAAGCCAGAGCATCTGGAATATCCCTGTCCAGCTCAGTCTCCATCAGACAATAACCTTTCCATTGCCCCATTGCACCGTCCACGACAATCAGTTGTTCATACATCCGTCCTCTTAGGACAAGAACGGGGCAATCACACTGATAATTGATACAGGGAATTGTTTGGTTCTACCAGAAGCTCCATTGAGCATCGACAGGCTAGGTGTGATACACCACGGTGGACAGTTGTGATGAGGACCTTTCTGACTGTATGAGTCAGAAAAGAGGGCAGTCCGTCTCTGCACAGCCCAGGAACATGGGTAAACCTGTGTCGTGTCTAAGAGCGCTCTGAAACAGCAGGAAGCCAAAACAAAGCCAAGCCTGACATATCCATGGAATACATACGGGAAAATCCCAGTGGAGCGGCTCAGTAATTTGTCTGTAATGAGGTCATTCAGAGATCACTGCAAATTAAAAGTAAGTTTCCAGGTTTGCCTCAGATCTTGACTCCAGTTCGGAGAAATGTGTTTTCCTACAGGTCCTGAAGTTTGGACAGTCGAGAAAATGGGGTCTGGGATTAGTTGTCTTGGCTGCAGTCGAGATGGATTACGTTAACATTACACTGCCTAAAAAGGTTTTAGTTCCCAGCTCTGTGTTGTATTCCAGTCGCTTATATCAAACACGTAAACAAGAGCAGCCATATTCATCATTCATCATTTAACGTACCCGGTAATGTGTAAGATCTGACCCAGTACGGCAAATATATACTGTACTGCAACAGATACTTTACTAGAGCATTACCCTGAGACTGATTTCTTAATAACAGCTTCTAAGATGAAGTGAATCCTCAAAACTCTACACAATAAAACTCTAAGCTCCATCTAATCGAGCAGCAGTCCTCCACCTTCCACCTTCAACAGTTCTCCCGCAGTGCTCGGGTAAGCCTTGTTGAGATATCGACCGGTTGCTGAGTCTGCGCCCTACTGAGCGTATCAACCTGCAGAGCAAGCCTCTACTCGGATTTTCAGAATTGAAACTCTTATTAACTCTTATTTAAATTCGTAAGTTGTCAAAGAGTGCACAAGTTCCCTGAAAGATGGAGATCTCTGGTGAGTTTAAATAGCACTAGGTTTCTAAACTGGAAATATGTTTATTTATATGAATATTGGTATTTTGGATGTGGACATACAGTGTTTACAAAGGATTCACTGAGTTGATCATGTGTATGCCAGTAGGCCTGTGAGCATCTTGGCATTAGCTCTGGTTCGTGTGTGGCTAATGGTGCTAATTTACTAGTTATAGCCCTTAAAAACTGCAGTGTGTTGACTCAGTGTTCATTTTAAGCGAAATATGGTTGAAGTAGAGAATTATTAGATGAACTGCTGCACCATTCTGGTTGTTTTAAGACGGGGAAAAAGCTATCGGATTTTCGATGGCAAGCCGTCCTGAAACTACGATTCCCAGAAGGCTATGCGACTGACATCATCAGAGCCAGCAACCGAGCAGCACAGCAGAGACAACGACAGAGACAGAAGCTCAGATAAGAGAGCGAGACGCTCAGAACTTATATTTTAAGTTTACCCGAGTAGTGAAGCTTGAACAGACTGTGTTTCATACACGCAAGTGGAGCAAAAACTGATTTAAAAGACGTGACGGGAAAGGAAACTCAAACTCATTAATTCTTTGACTGGGTTGTAGAGACGAGGCGGGCACGGACTGTTATAACCATTGGTTTTTGTTGAGAAACTGGGAGGAAAAAAACCTGTACAAGTTGAAGCTAAAATACTGTATGTAAATAAATAAATAAATAAATAAAAAAAGACAGATATTTGGAGTATTTATGTTTTTGCATTAAGTCAGTCTAAACTGAACCAAACTTGAGGACTTATCAGAACATCATTGTCCTGACCAGAAAAGGGAAGTTTATGGGGACAAAATGCCATTTACTGTACATTTTAGGCCTAAGGAGTTAAGAGAACACGCTTAGAACCTAGGAACAAGAGCACAACATGCATTTTAATAGTGTTGTTGACTTATTTGTAATGGCACAGTAACTCAATAAGGCAAATAAAGCTGTACTACATTAACATAGACACTCATAATGGGACAAAACAAGACAAATCATGGAAATGCAAAGCGCTGGCTCATGTCATCCTGTCAGGCTTTTTGTGGTGTCAGTTATTTAACACTTAACCTCTAATCCCCTTGCAGTGTTGTTCATATTAGCACTTGCTGCTTTAGCCAGACTCCTGCTTTATGGCTCTGATATGGCTCAGGAACTGGCCAGACATTTTCAACTCCAGTGGTTTGTGAAATGGGACCAATTAAAACTACCAACACTGCAGTAGTAAAATCCTCCTCCAGAGTCAGTACAAGTTCCTCCCTTTAGATCTCCACTGGAGTACCAGTACTAAAGTATGTACCTTCAGATATACTTAAGTATGGAGAGTAACAATACTAAAGCATGTACCTTCAGATGTACTTAAGTATGGAGAGTAACGGTACTAAAGTATGTACCTTCAGATGTACTTAAGTATGGAGAGTAACAGTACTAAAGTATGTACCTTCAGATGTACTTAAGTATGGCCAGAGTAACAGTACCTAAAGTATGTACCTTCAGATGTACTTAAGTATGGAGAGTAACAGGAGCATGGTTTATTACGGCTCTAATGTCCTATTATCATTTCTGGAACAGGACTCTTCATCAGCTCAGTGTAGGTGAAGAGACTCTAGTGTCTCTCAGTCCACCAGTCTTTAATAGAAGCTCATTCATTAGTCTGACACTGACGTCTATCCACCTCTAATATATATTTAGTGGTGTAAAAACTTTGATCTCTTTTTCTGCACAGTGTAAAAGCTCTAGTTCTCCTTTCAGGTTAGTGAATATTCATGATGGACCGACCAATAGAATCGCTCCAAACCTGCTTAGTAATAAACCTTGTTCTATCAGCTCCACTGCAGGGTAAGGAAGCTGCTCCATCCTCCTGTACAGCTCCACTCTGGAGGGGGTTAAGGTGGACTGTATAATTCTATGAGAGGGTTTTAAGGTGGATTGTATAATTCCATTCTGGAGAGTTTCATTCCTGTCAGTTGATTCTGGTGTGCAGCTATGCTTTTGATCAGTGATTTTCCCAACCCTGGTGCTGGAGGCACCCTGCCTTGGAGAACCCGTCCTTTAACTCACCTCCTGCAGCTCTGAAAGGGCTTGTTAATGAGCTTCTAAGTTGAATCAGATGTGTTGGGAGCAGGGACCGCATTGTGTGCAGGGCCAGGGTTGAGAAACACTGCCTTCAGAAGATGAGTGAGATGGTGAGGTATTATAGGGGAGGCACACTGCGGAGAAGAGCTAAATACAACAGGATTACCATATTCAAATGGCCCATGATCCATCATTTACCCATGAATACTCCATCACATCAGTACAGCAATAACAAGACGATGAGGAGACAGGAAGTCAGGAAGTTTAATGAAATCCAGGACGAAGAAAGCAAAGAAATAAACAGAGGAGGGGCATGAAAAACAAAGATCTCACCGAAATAACAAACAGACATGGAGACGAAACACCAAGCAAACACGAGGTCATCAACCCATCACTGTGATGAAGAACACCTGGGCAAGGGAGTGGCTACAGACTAGGGATAGGTGAGGGGTGTGACCAGCTAGGAACCAAAATAAACAGAGGCACGTGGCGAGACACATGGAAAAACAAACGCAGATGGAAGTGATGGGAAGAAACGGACCAACCCAAAGAAAGACAGGGGCAGGACTAGACAGGAAGGATGTCATGGCAACTATGGCTGCAAGTCTCAAGTGAAAGGCAAAACTGTACTGAATTCACCACTGTACTGAAAAACTGTAATTGAATTCGTCTTTTTATTAATGCACAGTTTTAAAAAAGGACATTTCACATGTATACAAACTATACAGGTTCTTAGGCTAGCCTCTTTACAGGTCATATACTCACTGACAAAAACACGCATGTAGACGGAGGTGTGGGAATGGAATGATGATGTCAGTGACTGCAGTATTGGAGTAAAGGAGAAGTTTGTTAGGGGACAACCGTCCAGCTGAAAGTAAGCTCTGGGACCATGTTAGGCTGTCTCTGTCTGGATACAATATGAGATGTTTGGGCGTTGGAACACATGTAGGTAGCTGAAGCTGTGGTGATGGGACAGGCCAAGGAAGTCCTGCAATCTGGCGTAGACGTTCCTGGGAAGCCTTTGCCCTGTGTGGACGCGTGTTATCCAGCTGAAGACTGCCAGCTGGAAGCCCTGCCATGAGAGACGACACACGTGGCCAAAGGAGGTCCTGCACATATCGCTGAGCTGTTAGTGTCCCTCGTATCACCGCTCAATGTGACTGGCTGTCCTATACGATGACTCCGCGGATCATCACACCAGTAGTTGGGGGCGGTGCGTCGCTCCACAGCAAAGGCAGGACTGAAGCGCTGACCACGTGGCATCCATACTCCAACACGGCCGTCAGCGGATCCCAAACAGAACCTGGATTTGTCGCTGGTGGTGTCACAGGTGTCTCCATCTAACTATTAAACCAATACGGGACGCAAATTTGTTCCGTATTTCTGTAAATGTCCGTAAATCGGTTCCCTATTTCCGTAAATTTGTTCCGTATTTCCGTAAATGTTCGTAAATTTGTTCTGTATTTTTACGTAAATTTGTTCCTTTTCTGTAAATGTCAGTAAATTTGTTCCGTATTTCTGTAAATGTCCGTAATTTTGTTATGTATTTCTGTAAATGCCCGTAAATTTGTTCCGTATTTCTGCAAATGTATGTAATTTTGTTCCGTATTTCCGTAAATGCCCATAAATTTGTTCCGTATTTATGTAAATGTCTGTAAATTTGTTCCGGATTTCCGTAAATTTGTTCCGTATTTCTGTAAATGTCCGTAATTTTGTTCCGTATTTCCGTGAACGCCCGTAAATTTGTTCCTTATTTCTGTAAATGTCTGTAAATTTGTTCCGTATTTCTGTAAATTTGTTCCGTATTTCTGTAAATGTCCGTAAATTTGTTCTGTATTTTTACGTAAATTTGTTCCGTATTTCTGTAAATGTCCGTAAATTTGTTCCGTATTTCTGTAAATGTCCGTAATTTTGTTCCGTATTTCCATAAATGCCCGTAAATTTGTTCCGTATTTCCGTAAATGTCTGTAAATTTGTTCCGTATTTCTGTAAATGTCCGTAATTTTGTTCCGTATTTCCATAAATGCCCGTAAATTTGTTCCGTATTTCCGTAAATGTCTGTAAATTTGTTCCGTATTTCCGTAAATGTCTGTAAATTTGTTCCGTATTTCTGTAAATTTGTTCCGTATTTCCGTAATTGTCCGACAAACACAAATGTCACACGATTGATCACACTCTCCACCAAACAAGACCCGCCCCCCCGAAATCAGATCGAATACTGGACTCGATTTCAAAGACATGCCACTCACACATGACCACGCCCCTCCCATCCTTTATTTTCATTTCTAAAAGGTGGCCACCTAAGCTAAAGTAGCCCTTATGACAGATGACATCTATTGGAAGAAGGATTTATAAGCCTTTATGTAGGCTTATGTCAGTTGTCAAGGTACCACTGAATGCCTATGTAGGCTTCATGTGGTCTTGAACACTGAAGTGGATGCAGAGGCTGGATACATATGAGAGCCTTCACTTTCCCACCTAAGCCCCGATTCACAAACGCCTGAGCTCCAGAAACCAGAACATGAGAGGGATTTGATATGGTTCCCAGGATGTAGCCTTTATGAATCTGACGGGCCTGTTTCTTGCACAACCTACACATTACCACAGTACGAGTTATGGCACAGTGTGCTCCGCTATGAAGGGACTGGTAATTGCAGATCATGCAGAAGGCGTTTCGCCCCGGGTTGATGATGCTGTTATTGTTTAAAATTCAGAGACTTATAAAATCCGCTGTTCCTCATTAAGGTGCATAAAGTGAAACCCAGCTCTTTAACAGTCAGAGTTTGGGTATTAGAAGCTTGGAACAGAAAACTGAATCTGAATCCCTCCAGTATTCCGTAAAAACGAAGCCAACTGAATAAAAACTCTACTTTAAAATAAAAAAGAAGGTTGAGAGGTTCGGAACAGAGAGGAAAACAGACATTCCTGCACACGCCGTTACAGATCTACTCTCGTACAGGCATACAGGCCACACAGAGGATGAGCAGCACGCTCTGTTGGGTTTCAGATGAGGGGCAGACTAAAACTGGCCACGAGTTGGTCCTTCTGTTTGACACATGTGACGGTTTGTGTGCTGTTCTGCTGAGTAAGGCTAGGAGTGAATGCTTCAGTGTTTGGAAAAACATGAACATGAGCGTGTACTGCGAAAGATAGCCGTGGTGAGTGAAATAATGAGAGTACATCTAATACAAGAAGGGTTTCATTCTGAGGTGCTTAATATCGGGTTGGACTACAGGATATACGTGCCAGCTTCGCTAATAAAGGTGCAACCGATCATAATACAGCCTGAGTGGAAAACGCCCCGGAAACCCTCCTTACAGGGAAGGTACGGTTATTTTAAAACATTCGCTCGCTCGTTCGTTTGTTCATTCATTCATTCATTCATCTTCCAGGCCACTTCTCCTGGGGTCGCTGAATCCCATCCCAGCACTGAAACAACTGTTTTTGTTTGAATTACGGGGAGACGGGGAAAAAGAGGAAGCACTGGCCAAAAGTATGTGGACACCTGACCACCACACTTAAATGAAGTAAATGCTTCAGTGTTACTAACCTGAAAAACATATGTCACATAACATCAAGCTTCAACGACACAAAATGAGGTTTTGGTAGGTAAAATGGTCCAGTTGATATAAAATTCTCATTTTAAGATTTGTTAATCTCATTTTCAGGGTGTCTTTACTCGTAAGTGATTTTAGCAAGTCAAATTTTCAAACTACATTGGTACATAGTTTGACTTTCCAGCATGTTTCTTAGTAAAGCTATCTGCCAATATCAAGAAGCTTGGCTTACTGAGATCATCTAAAACAGAATTAATTATATTAATTGGTAATATTAATAAAGAAAATGTATTATTTATTATAATAAACATACTACAGGGCCCTAGGACGAGGAAGCATGGTTTTACTATGGCCAAAAGTATGTGGACACCTGACCACCACACTTCTTATCTAATTCCAAACTATGGGCGTTCATACCGAGTTCGTTCCTCTTTGCAGCTTGAATAGCCGTCAATCTTCTGGGTAGGCTTCCAACACGATTTTGGAGCGTGCCTTTAGGAATTCAGTCCAGGGCTGATGTTGGACGAGAAGGCAGTCAGGCGTTGCAATCAAGCGTTCCAGTTCCTCCCGAAAGATGAACAGTGGGGACCCCTGTGCAGAAGGCTGCTGGAGTTCCTTGACTCCTAACTCACCAAGCCATGTTTTTATGGAGCTGGCTTTGTGCTCAAGACCTCAACGTTGGAAGCATAGTGCTGCTGTCCAAAAATAAAGGAGATTGTTTTTCTTCTGAGTGATGGTGAAGCATGATTCATCACTCCAGAGAACACATGTCCACATCTAGACCAGAGTCCAGTGGCAGCTTGCTTTACACCACTCCAGCCAATTCCTGGCATTGAACATCTTAGATAGTGTGCAGCTGCTCGGCCATGGGATCCCATTTCATAAACGGCCCGACACACAGTTCTGGTTCTGGTGTTGCCTTCATGTTGGGCAGTCATGGGAGCTGATTGTGAGTCCCACAACTCCCTGCCAGCCCTCCGTCAGCCTTGGTAAAGCTTTGTAGATCAGTCTCTGCCAAATGACAGCCTCAGTATTCCACAATACGTCTGGTTAGTGTTGCTCTGATGTTTTTGCCCAATTCTCACATAACGCATGATGGATCAGTATACATGCTCATGCCCCACCACTCTCTGTCTGGTCAGATTACTGTTTAGGCCAGTAAGTGAAAAAAAAAATACTCAGCACAGAGAAATGATTTATGGACCGGGGTTTGTGAGGAACCTGTATTAGACTAGAGCAGAGGTCTTCAAGCCTGGTCCACAGGCCCCCAGTCAGTCCACCTTTTAGCTAAAGCAGTAGGGTGGACTGTCAGGGGAAGGGGGCTGAGGACCGGTTTGAAGACCCCTGGGGGTCCTGCATCAAAGCCCCATATTTCTCTCCTACAATCTGCTAATATAGTGAGTATTAGCAGTATAGTATAGTCTTCCTACAATCACT
Organism: Prochilodus magdalenae; assembly: GCA_024036415.1. Classification (NCBI taxonomy): domain Eukaryota; kingdom Metazoa; phylum Chordata; class Actinopteri; order Characiformes; family Prochilodontidae; genus Prochilodus; species Prochilodus magdalenae. The sequence goes on from JAMWET010006583.1 coordinate 136,645, forward strand.
TAAATCCAGTAGAAACCGCCTGGAAATGAGGCTAAATAACCTTAAAGCTGCCTGACTACAGTCTCAAGATGAGAAAAATAAGCTGTATCAGCTGGATATGAGATCTTTTTACTGACCAGGATCTCATTTCTTATAGTGTGTTTAATCAGTTGGTCTCCGTGAAGCAGCTGATTAGTTATCGAAGGCTGTTTGAGCCTGGAATGGGTAAAACATGTAGCCAAACTGGCAGCTCTTCCAGCAGTGGTCACTCTCACTGTGATAACACTCATGTCCAGATTGATCCACCACCAAAAATCAAACATCTGGTCAACAGCAGTGCTATAGTTAGAAACTAAGCTATAAATAGAATAGAATAAAACAAATCAGCCTAGAAGAGAACACAGCTGAATAGAATAGAATAGAACAGAATAAAATAGAACAGAACCTACTAAAATTCAACAGAATATATATATTTATAACACTGCTCAAAAAAAATAAAGGGAAACACTTTTTAATCAGAGTGCAGCATCAACTCAGTTCAACTTCAGTGATATTGCTCTGGTTAGTTAAGTAGTAGGGAGGGCCGTTAATCAGTTTCAGCTGCTTTGGTGTTAATGAAATTAACAACAGGTGCAGTAGAGTAGCAACAATGAGACACCCCCCGAAACAGGAATGGTTTAAAAGGACGAGGTCATTGACATTTTGTCCCCCCTCATCTTTTCCCACAGATTCTCCACTAGTTCTGCAGCTGACCTGGGTCAGCGTCACTACTAGTACCATGGTGTGGTACCTGGACCCTACAGAGGTTGCACAGGTAGTCCAACTACTGAAGGATGGCAAATCAATATGTGCCATTGCCACAAGGTTTGCTGTCTTTCCCAGCACAGTCTTAAGAGTACGGTGGAGATTCCAGGAGACAGGCAGTTACTCTAGGAGAGCTGGACAAGGCTGTAGAAGGTCCTTAACCCCTCAGCAGGATCTGCTCCTTTGTGCAAGGAGGAACAAGACGAGCACTGCCAGAGCCCTACTGCTGTGAATGTGTCTGACCAAACAATCAGAAACAGATGATTGTGAACATGAGGGTGGCCTGAGGGCCCGACGTCCTGTAGTGGGCCCTGTACTCACTGGCCAGCGCCGCAGAGCTAGATTAGCATTTGCCACAGAACCCCAGAATTGGCAGATCCGCCACAGGCACCTTGTGCTCTTCACAGATGAGACCCGTTGTCAGACCCTACGCTGGTGCAGTGGGTCCTGGGTTCCTCCTGGTGCACAACAATGCCCGGCCTCATGTGGCGAGAGTATGCAGGCAGTTCTTGGAGAATGAAGGCATTGATACCATTGACTGGCCCACCGGCTCGCCTGAGCTAAATCCAGTAGAACACCTCTGGACATTATGTTTCGGTCATCCTTTCGTTCCTAACACATTACCCAGTCTATATGAGGAAAGATATTCTGCATGATTTTTTTCACATTGAGATCTGATGTGTTTTCAAAGTGTTCCCTTTATTTTTTTGAGCAGTGTGTATATAATATTATATTTATAATATTATATATATATACGGGTTAACCGTATGGGTTGATGTGGTGCTAAGAGCATTCCCTCTCTAAAGGTCTAGCTGTATTTTGTCCCTGCAGCAGCCCCCCTCCCCTTCCCCAGCTAAAGCACAGTAGAAAGCCCCTCAGAGCTGCTGTGACTCATTCTTTCTTGAACTCCTCGCTGCAGTAACCGTCCCCACATGTGAGTGCATCTTGGCGTCTACATCACCTGTGAGTCCGCTCTTTCTTCAGAGACTCGGTTCAGCATATGTCCAGGCTGTGTTCCAGCACTAGGCCCAGTATCAGGTCACCAAGGTCCAGAATCATCACATGGGCCTGCATCTATCAAAGCTGGCTCTGTACGGCTTAGCGATTTCACATGAGGGAAAAGACAATGGTCCTACAAAGCGGACAAACTCAAAGCATAGCATGCTGACCTTCTAATAACTGAGATTGGTTGACCAGCGAGGTTTTTATAGCTACCTGCTATTTTTAGCTAGCATCTCCTGCTAATTAGGTATAACTAGCAGCAGCTTGGACAGGACGTTTGAGCACAGCGGGTTTTATTATTTTGATTTTAAATCGTATAGAACGAGAGAACCTCTCATTGGAGAGAACGAGAGAAAGCTATGTCATGCAGATTTAAGTTTCGCAGAGGGGCATGTGCTGTAGCCAACACGAGCAAAAGTGTACCACCTATTACTGCGTGTATTAAAATAGGTCAAGGAAGCATTTGATTGCATCTGCTTGGTCTGAATACTGTAGCCTGGTGATGTTTGAATACAGTACAACAGCATGCAGAGCACAGTGTGGCTGACAACATGCTTATGTTCAACATAATTGATCAGTACAGCTGTTTATCCTGCAGTCCTCGAGTTGGTGCCAGATTTCTCTAGTGTGAAATGCTGGAAACAGCTGAACAGGACCACCAAGTATCCCCCGAACAGGAACTGTACAAGCAGGCAAAACATTCTTTAGTTCTAACAAGCTCCCCGGACAAAAAACAAGCCCCCTGTGATGTTCTGGGGGGTTTAGTTATGTGGAAATGGGTTTTTTGGCTGAGGTGGTTGAGGACACCATAATTTCAACACTGAGTAGCTGCACCCAGAAGGAATCAGCCCACAGGAATGCAACTTGGCGGGTGGGTCTGACATTGTGAGACATGCCAATGATCCATGATGCACACTTGGTTCACAGCTCATATAAGCAGGGGCGGGCCTTATCGCTGTACCTGACCGACCCAACAGCCAAGATTCAGCTAGATCCTGTTAGTGGAGCTCCATTGGTAGACGGAAAGTGCCACCAGCTAGATCCAGGACTACATGGCAACACAGACTACGCCGTTTTACCTCCACGACTGTCCTTAACACCCACGTCACCGTCACACCGGAAAGACTGCAGTGGTGTGTCTTACCAGACTGTCATGGAGCGGACTCAGAATGGCAGCGGGTCATTCTTCAGTGACTGCGAGTTCCCGCTTTAGTCTTGGTGGAGACGCCCAACCGAAACCGTGTGTGGGTGGAGGCACCGTGGTCAGCACAAGAAGATGAAACGGTTTGTTGTCACACGTCCAGAAGACCTGGTGTCCCCTCCACCTCCACCCCTACCGATCACCATCTGACAGGAACTGTGTGAGGATGTTCAAGCTGCATAGGGGATGAGATTAATCAAAGGACTCCATTAGGAACCTCTACAGCTCCATACCGAGACGTCTGGCGTGTTGGGTTAGCAAACACGGCGGCCCGACGCCATACTGAGAGACAGACTTCTGTATGTGTAGCTCAATAAATATTGATCATATCAGTCTAAACTTATCATCAGTTATTGATCCTGGTCCCCTTTATCTTCCTTCACAACACACCTGCACTCCCACACCTCCTTCTGTGTGCAGCTGTTCCTTTGATGATGAGTGTAAGGGTGATGCGAGTGTCTGAACATTGATGTGGCTACATCCAGAAACTTGTCCAGTCCATGCCCAATCCAGTCCCAGCTGTTATTGGTGCTGGTGGAGGTGTTACATGCTAGTAGGTACGTTTCAGTCACCGGTGAGTTGATGTTTGAGGCATTTTGGATTTAAATGGTACCAGGAGATGCCGTGTGACCTTTTGCCACAATAACTAAATCGTCCGAGGACTAGATTATTTACACTGAGGTTCATTTTACCCTCCTGTCTGTATTCCTTTCTGAGGATGTGTCAACACATCATAGCTACAGACCCCAGCTAAAGAGTTTGCTCTGTGGTTTTGGCTAAATGAGGTCAGAAAGCAAGTTTCACAACCGAACTGAATACAGATTAGAGGGAATGAACATGACTAGCCCTCTGAGACAGCACTACAGTACTATGGGAAGCGAGTCCAAGTGTCATTTTCAGCCTCATCATTCAGAATCTCACTTAATCAGCATAGACCAAAAATCCTCCATCACTTTCCCATGGCAGTGTGTCAATGAGGCTCTGGAGCTTCACCAAACGAGGGTTTGGCCACATTGTCAAGAGTAATATGAAGCATATACCAGCCACAGCGATGCACCTGTTTGTCGTTAGGTCGTGTAAGCGGACCAGCGCTTGTCCTGAGGGTTTCCCCCAACAGAGAACTACAGAAACCCGATTGAACATTTGCCGATGCTTCCTTCCAGCTCTTCCAAGTTCGCTGGAAAATAGGATAACATGCGTGAGAGTGGTGCCCAATGAGCTCATGTGTTTTTTTGTCTTGACTTCTTGTTGCTCAGGATTGATACACTCCCTAACTTCTAAGAGCTGCGATGGCTGAGAGGCTCTTAATTAACCCATAGGAGCCCACGGTAGTCTGGAGAGTTCCTCTTAGAGCTTCATCCTGAACACAGTCACATGACAGTCACAGCATGGCAGTGTGATTGGTGCACGAGGTCGAACCAACTCATTTTAGACACTTGTGTTTAAACGCATGTGACGTAACGTCAGGGCATGGGCCCTTATCTCACGTACCTGACTTGACCCCGACAGCCAATTTACACCAGACATCCGAGGCGAAGACATACGAGCTGTGATGTCACTCCCATGAGGGGGGGTTGGGTTCATTCCTAGTTAGTGCTGACACCAACTGGTCAGAAGGGCTGCAACGCAGCGCCAGTGTCAACATGCAACACATGGACCGATACGTTTACTCAGATATGTCCTTAACTACCACGTCACCGTCCACCAAAAGACTGGCATGTGGTTGGTCGTTAACAGAGACTGTCCATGGAACGTGGTCAGCGGGTTCATCTTCAGTGACGCAGTGCCCGAATTTTTAGTACTTGGTGGAGACGCCCAACGAAATCCTGTGTGGATAGCGCACCCGACGGGTCTGAGCACCAAGTGATGAACAGTTTGTCATCTCCCCGGTTGTCACACGTTCAAGAAGGCCTCTTCGTGTCCCGTTCACAACCTCTACCTCCTACCTAGCATCCATTTCTGGCAGGGAACTGTGATGAGGAATGGGCAAAGCTTGCATGAGGAGGATTATCACAGGACACCATTAGGAACATCGACATAGCTTCCATACCGAGACGTCTGGCGTGTTGGGCGTTAGCATAACACGGCAGCCTCAACGGCCCATACTGAGAGGACAGACTTCTAGTGATGTGTAGCTCAAGTTGTTGTTTTTTAAATATGTGAATATATCAGTCAATAATGTTAATTCCTATCATGTTATTTGATGTCCTGGTTACCTTTTAATCGTTCCTTGTCCACACCAGCCGCGCCCGTTCCCATCACCTACCCGTCCGGGTGCAGATACATAACTGTTTGAGTGATGAGCGGTAGTTGCAGCATTGATGACAGAAGCTTGTTATTGATTATTCACAATACAGTCTGGAATCGTGTTATACTCTCCATAAAACTGATCCCTGTACTATTATGTTCTTTCAGAGAAGAACTGGTGGTTTTTTTCTGTGCTCTGCCTCTGGGTTCTGAGAAAGACATCAACCAGCATTGGTGACATTTGCTTCTTCTTAAACAGCAGCAAGCAGCCAGCTATTGGAACCCGTGGTTCGTTCTACCCCTCGTGTTTCCCGCTTATGTGTGCATGTATTAGATTTGAGAGCTAGATGATCTAACAGCATTTGTGTCTTCAAAGCCAATTAGGACATGAAGGCAACAAACAAATGCTGATTAGCTTGAGCTGACATCAAAGGCTCAGAGAAGGATGCAGATAAACAAGTGCACTTGTCAACAAAACGAAACACAAATGCTAGAAAGCTATAAAACCTCCAAAGCTCCAACTTCTTCTTCTCCAGCCGGAGACACGCTCTGACTTATTTTTAGACACGCTCTCCTACGCTGCTGAGCAAACATAAAGGAGGAGGAGGCCAGGCGCCGCAGCATTCACCACATCACTATCAATTCAGTCAGGGGTTTTCATTTATTGCATATGTGACTGAAATCAGTCAGCATGTTACCGGGGTGAGGAACCTCGCAGCTCTAAATGCTCCTTATTGCCTGTTGGTTAGAAAGACAGTGTTATTGCACAGGAAAGGAAAATGGTGATATATTCCCAAGTTGGACGTAAAGGTAACAGTGAAAGATTCTCAAAATAGCATGACATGCCTCCACCAGCACCAATAAGAGCTGGGACTGGATGGGGCATGTACCGGACGAGTTTCTGGATATAGCCACGTCAATGTTCAGATACTCTTGCATCAATTAATTGGTCAGTTGGGCCAGATTTGGTGGATGCCTTCCCTGGCCCAATTCCGAGAAGAATTCCCTGTAGGCTGAGATTTTATCCACTGCTGGTAGACCCGTATGAGCGTACGCTTCCATACACCTGCAGATTCAGCTACTTCCTTCACATTATGGTCTTTGGCCACGCCCACATGTAGTCCTTCCTTTTAGCCAATCATTAACATCTGCTCTGGAGCCATTTTCCACACATGGAACGAGACATTCCCTGCACTGTAGCACCTCCTCCCAATCTATGGATCCCATCACTCACACCCGCAAGGATTTAAAGCAGCCTCATCATCCTTGTGCAGCGCCATCTGCAGGAGCCTGAAGTTCCTACTACCTTAAATACACAAAGAGGCTAATCTTTGGTCCGGACAACACAGCTACAGACTGGCAGAGGGCCAAACCCCCTCTCTACTGACCGTGATGAGCGCCACCTCATTCCACTGTCCCTTACCCACCGTAAGATGACCTCAAGTGACCTACAGAGAGACTGGCGAGCGGTGGCTGGGGTGAAACGCACAGCGAGCATGGTTCTAAAAACAGGCTTCTGGAGGTCATTAGTGATTTTCTAAATACACAGATCTAATACAATATCTGATCTGGAGTTTGGGAGACATGGTTCCAGTAGTGTAGAGAATCAAACAGAACCAGCACAAACCCAGAACCTGCACACCTAGAGACACTGATCAGGTACAGGTGGGCTCTTACATTTTTCCAGAGCTGTGTGTATATATATATATATATATATATATATATATATATATATATATATATATATATCTATATATATATATATATATATATTATATAGGTCTCTGAGACATTGAATTCCGGAATTCCGGAATCATTAAACCTAAGGGCCAACATATCACCACCCCTATCTCAAGAAACAAGGAAATGGTGACCAAGGGGAGTTTAATAGCTAAAAGGGGATCAATAATAATTGCTTTGCAATTGACTGGTTGAAATGTATAAAGGCATTCTGGGGGAATTTAATGTAAAATGGTTAATTGTAGACAAACATACTGACTCTTTTCAGAGGTGGTGATAGAAACCAGGAGGGTCATGACATCTACAATAGAAAGCCATTTCAAAAATGTATCCCAAAAGACCCCTGAAGGGACAGTGCATGTGTCTTTGGAATGTTGATGATGGTGAAATTGTGGTTGGTGTGAAAAACAATGCATCCTCAATATGAGGAACTCAGTTACGGTTCTCAGTCCTTCAGGGGGTCTGGTGTTTGATCTTCACCCATTTGTAATGTTTGTGCAGACCTCATGCAATCAAACACTGCTTCTGTAGAACATACGGAGCAGTGTTTGGCATCAGGATGGTTTCTTTGTTTAGGACACGCCTCCTTCTTCAGCACGGTCGTCTTCTTCATCAGCAAGACTCGAGACGACTTTAGTGAGCAGCAGCTCCAGGCGTTCCAGCTTGGTCGATCTTCAAAGCGAGATCTGTCCGTAAAGCCATTAAAGCCCAATGAATTCCTGATATCTTCTGATCCAACGTCGATATGGACTTGATTAAAGACGAGACAAAGGGACTCAAGAACTCGAACCCCCAGGGGCTGAATCTCCAAAGCTCCTGTCAGATTATGCCGAGCTGAGAAGGAGAAGCAGGCCCTGATTTATGGGATCCCTCTGGTCATTATTAGGGTTGCATACTGTAATCTGCTTCAGAAGTCGCTGCCTCCCCGTGTTCCAGAAGAATGTCAGGCTTAACTGGAAGTCCCAGCGTGAGCCAAAGCATCACATCATTCTTCTGCAGTGTCACTGGGTTTCTCTCGGCAGGGCTTCGATTACGACAGGCGTCCTGCATATTCAGTCCGGACGCGTCTCTCCAACAGCAATTAGCCACGACTCAAAGAGGCAACTGCAGGCGTGTACAGGAGGGGTCCAGAACAAAGCCTGATTTGGTTTTAAGTACCTTGGAAGGCTTGGCCTTCACAACACGCCGCTCGGGTTGCCATGCTGTCCCTGGGAAGGAGTAGCTTTTGCTTCACTGACAACATGTTTGTTTCTTGCTCAAGGAGATCATATGACTTTCTGTCCCTGGAGGACCAGCTCAGAAGCCTATTGTCCTCCTCCCGTGCTGTGTAAGAAATCTACTCCAATCGGCCATGGAAAAGGAAAACCGAAGTTCAAAGCTGATTAGCTCCAAAGTTTCGTCCAGGAAAGTGATTGTCTCACAGAACTTTGGTTCAGGTTAATAACCAAAAAGCCAGTATTGCGCAAATGATTATGGACTTCATTAAGACGTTTAGTCTACACTCATCATCGAAAGAACCGCTGCACCCACAAGGAGGTGTGGGATTGCGGTGGTGTTGGGAAGAAAGATAAAGGTGACCAGGATCAATAACTGATGATAAATTTAGACTGATATGATCAATATTTATTGAGCTACACATACAGAAGTCTGTCTCTCAGTATGGCGTCGGGCCGCCGTGTTTGCTAACCCAACATGCCAGACGTCTCGGTATGGAGCTGTAGAGGATCCTAATGGTGTCCTGTGATAATCCATCCCATGCAGCTTGAACATCCTCACACAGTTCCTGCAGATGGTGCGGTAGGGGTGGAGGTGGAGGGACACCAGGCCTTCTGGACGTGTGACACCAAACCGTTCATCTTGGTGCTGACCACAGTGCCTCCACCCGATTCGTTGGCCGGGACTCATCACTGAAGATGACCTGCTGCCATTCTGAGTCACTCCATGACAGTCTGATACGACACCACTGCAGTCTTTGGTGACGGTGACGTGATGTTAAGGACAGTCGTGGTAACGATCTGCGTCCATGTAGTCCTGCATGGTGCAGCCGTTTGCCGATGATGCTGGCACTAACAGGAGAGCAGGAGGTGCTTATAGAAGTGATCAAGGCCTCTTGAGCGCAGTTACATGCACTTGATAATCAGATTATGATCTGATTGGATTAAGGCCCAGAAAATCAGACATAGAGATCTGGAGTTAACTTGCTAAAAGGGGTTTCTCAGCACATGTGCACCATTACTCTGATTTCTTTCGGTTTTCCTAGTCTGTGCATGTGTGAAAATAGGCAGTGGTACTTGCAGGAAGCGTCCAACACAGTATCTCTGAGATGGAAAACACATGATTAAACACAAGGATTTAAGAAAAGGACGGACATGTCAAATCTTATCCTGTTCAAACTTCAGTGGCTGGTGGACAGCAGAAATCCGATTACTGTAGACTCATGTGGGCTTGGAGTTCACCTAATTACCCATGCATACAAATGTGTTGACCTGACAAAATCCGATCTTTTGCCGATATCGAAATATCAACATGAAGCTTTGTTAAAATACATTCTCAGTTGAGTCACAAGTTGAGTTTGAATGCATTCGCCTTTAAACAAAAAGTCCATGCATGGTCCTCAGAAAGAAAAGAACCCATCCTGATCCCAAAGTTCAGTGATTGTCAAAACGTGTGTGAGGACCAAACACCAAGCCACACAAACAACTGAAACCTGTGACCTCATATTGAACAAGGACTGATCCCAGGAGTGATCCAGAACATGACAAATAAAGCCCGACTGGTTTTTCACTGACAACATGTTTGGCTCTTGCTCAATGGGAATCATATGACTTCTGGTCCCTGGAGGACCAGCTCAGAAGCCTATTGTCCTCTTCCAGCCATGGAAAAGAGAAAACTGGAGCTTAGGGAACCAGCCTTGTGACCGGAGGGTTGGTGGTTCGATTTTCTGATCTGAGGGTAAAGACAGAAGTCCTCTTTAGCAAGGCATCTAACCCCCAACTGCTACCCGGGCAGCAGGGATAGGGCTGCCCACCGCTCTGGGCTAGTGTGCTCACTCTTTACTAGTGTGTGGCTGTAATTCTAAACTCAGAGAATGACTGCCCTCACCGGAAATTAGGGCTGCCCTGTAGAAGTCGATGACTCGTCAGTCGGAAACCCTTTAAGTCGACTGAGAACTTTAAGAATGTAAACAGACATGTTAATAATTGTTAAAGGGGAATAATAAATATATATGTAAGTTCTAGCTGGGCTGTGACGCATGCTTGCTAAAAAAATTAAACCCACGTGACGACGTGCGCTAACGGTTCACCACTGAAGGAAGCTAAAGCTGTGAAGCTGAGAAACACGGGTGGAAACAATGTCTCAGAGAAAGTCTGGAGGAGCTTTCAAAGACAAGAACCCGAACAAATGAAACCGAATTCTGCTTGTCATTTAGTCAGACATCCAACACTGCTCCAAACGAGGGAGCTGACTTTCGGTTTAGACATAACTGCTGTTTGTGGTGAAGGAAAAACGGACTGAAGACGTTTGTTTTATTATAACTCCATTATTTTAGAACCTAAATTACAGATATTTATTTATTCGTTTACAGCTGAGATTATGTTTATTTAAAGATAAGTACAGTCACTTAATACACCTGCCGATAAACGAGAAGCATAAATACGCGCTGCTGCCCGGCGCTATATCCTGTAATTAAGCCCCCAATTCAGATCGATCATCATAAGCCCCGCCTCTTTTAGTTCGAAACTATGTCCCTGTGACTCTGCTGACTTTCTAAATGAGGAGGAGATCAGATCTGAACCGTATGCAGACTAATTTACTGATTACTAGATAATGTACCTGGAGAAAAAACATGAACCAATAGTCGAATCGTCGACCAGGATGGGCAAATCCGATTCGACTGACGAAATTCCCTACCTGAAGTAATACTTAGTATTTTATTTATTGACATGAATGAAAACAATGAAACTATCAAAAATGAGGTACTATGAAACAGCGATCATATTTCCATTAAATTTCAGTTTTATTAAACATTTTATCAAACAGAGGTAACAGGTGCATACTTTTGTGGGGGGATGGGGAAAGGTGGGCATCTAGAGGCACTTTGGGATACATACACCATCAGAAGGAGATAGATGCTATAGAGAACGAACAGTGCACAAGAATGTCAAGCTGGAAGGGTTGCGCTTCGAAGAATGTAGGGAGGCTGAAACGACTGACTCGAATCAAACAAATGAAAAAGTCACGTGAGAAAAACAGAATAAGTGCGTCAGCGTAATCAGGCTCACCTCCTGCTCGAATGAGGACAGGTGAGGAAGCTTTGCACGTCCATACACGTAATAAACAGACACTGTCATAGGCCTGAATGCAAGCACCAATAAACATGCACTGGTCAGACTTCAAGTCTTCCATTAATGCTCCTTGCACACTGTCAAATACAAAAACAATATTATTTAAACCTCCTATTTTCCCTTCCATATCTCCACCACCACCTCCACCACCTCCACCACCACCATTTGGTCGCTAATTGCATCATCTGTATCAAAGAAGTCAGTACGGCAGTTCCTCTGAGGCTGTAAACATCCCATGCAGCATTTAATAACGGATTATGTGTCCAGGGCTAGCATGACGTTCCATAACAAGGTCCTCCCATCACACTATGACGAGAGCGCAGGGAACAGCATGTGCCCATATGATGCCCTGATCTTGGTTACAGCCGTTTTTCGTTGGAAGAGTTTGGATTTCTTTTCTCGGAGTAAGAGAACTGATCTGGGTGAAGCTCACTAGAGCACTTGACCAGAATAGCCAGGATCAACTCCAGCCCTGTCAATATATATATACATTTATGGCACATAGCAGACTCATCCAAAGCGACTTACAATTTGAGCGTTTCTTACACAGCTAGGCGAAGGTAGCGTTAGGAGTCTGGCCCAAGGGCTCCTATTGGTATAGCGTAGGGTGCTTGCCCAGGTAGGGGAGATCAAACCCCAGTCTACAGTATGGGAGGCAGAGGTGTTACCTACGCTATACCAATACACGTCTTTTCATTAGCAGGGGCCTAAAATGATAGTTCAGATCCTAGATCAGCACTCTTAGTCCGAGAAGTAGGAATGAACGGATGCCCTGTTCTTCGGGATCACTGTCTGGGCTTGGAAGGATGTCTCACCAGTCTCACTTTCCTCTTCATCCCTGCTACATGGACAGAAAGAGGGGAACAAAGACACAGTCAGGGGACACAGTGTTTCAATTGGGGAGCTTAAAGAAGTTTGGATAGATTCAACATCCCAAGCCAGGTTTCCATCCATCCATCTTTGTTTTCCATTAAATATGGAATGATGGATGCGGCAAACGTCGAACAAAGCATCCGAAATGAGCTGTGAAGCATGTAAGCTCTCCTGAGGGGAAATCATGTTTTGCTGATAGGTAAGTCATGTGATCAATTATGACAGAAATGCATTCAACCAATAACTAGCTTAAATTTAAACAACAAAAGCTCACCGGACAACCCAAGATGGCGCTGCTGCACGAGGACGATGGAGCTATAAATCCCTGTGGGGTGTGAGTGACGGGATCTGTAGATTGGGAAGAGGTGCTACAGTGCAGGGAGTGTCTCGTTCCATGTGTGGAAAATGGCTCCAGAGCAGATGTTAATAATTGGCTAAAAGGAGGGACTGCATGTGGGCGTGGCCAAAGACCGTAGTGTGAAGGAAGTAGCTGAATCTGCAGGTGTATGGAAGCGTACGGTCATACGGATCTACCAGCAGTGGATACAATCCACTAAAAAAAATCCTTTTCTTAATAACATTTTACATATTTTTAATTTTGTGCTTTGTTTATCTTGTTTGATTTTATTGTCAAATTGTTCATTTAGTATTTTACATTTTTAACTAAACCAGATTAAATTTAATTTCTCTATCAAATCATTTAAGATGTAAATACTCGGCTGCATTTAAAATAAGTGAAAATAAAGGTTGATTGATCGTATTGTAAAAACACACATCTTAAAGATACATTTATTGTAGATGAGGCCTGTTAGCCTCTTAGCCTGTTAGCAAAAGCAGGACAAGTCAGGTAAAATTAACCCATGAACGGAGCTAATGAGGTTGGTCAGGGTGGTGGAGGGGGCAGGGACACATGCTAAGATATGATTGCTTACTCTAATTCTTCCCTGTTGATAACTCACTGAGATGTCCCCCAAGGTCAGGTCCATTTCAGGTTCTACATGCTCTGTAAGTCGGTTCCATTCTTCTCAGAAGAGCTTTCATGAAGGTGTCATAGAGAGTTAAAGTCTGCCGTTGAGATGATGGCAGTAATTCACATAAGTGAATTGGACAGCTGGATGGAAACCTGGCTATTGAATCGTTTGATAGTATCCGCCATGCATTTCTTACCTGGTGCTTTTTTCATAGCTGCTCTTTTCTGAGCGCTGCCCTCTGCAAAGAAAGCCGTCAGGTTAACCCGGAGCGTCTATCAACACAGTCTACTTTTTAATGCATCTAGATCGGTGATTCGGAATTCTGGTCATGGATTACTCCTGCCCTGGGTATTCTTGAGTTTTCCATGCTCTCTGGTGATCCTGGGCACTGCCAATTTATTGGAAGCCACTTAAGAAAACCAATTAGCTAGCAAACCATTCCTAAGTTGAAGTGGGCGGAAAACTCTGAGATGCAGGGTAGAAGCACTTCAGGACCGGGATTGGGAACCACAGTAGATTAAAGGCGTCTCTAACTTTTGATTATCTTGGCGATCCTCTCCGACTCTGCATCAGTGAGCTCTGGGTTCAGGAAATTTGGATCAGCTATGTAGGAAGAGAAGCATGAACAAGCATAAACAACAGTTGGCCTAACATTTATTACCAGCCATCCTCAAAGCGATGGATTACACTATTGGAAACCTCACCTTCGATGATCTGTGGCTCTGGGTTGATCACTTTGGTGACGGTGGTGAGCCCTGCTCCACCTCACGGACAAAAGAAACCAACACAAGCCTTATTTATTTTCTGGGATCAACACCGAACACCCCCGTAAACAGTCATGCGCTAACGGGGGACGGCTAACGTTTCACATGCATGACATTCCAGTTTGTGTTTAAGTTTAAACACCTTAGTAAGCCAAACCCAAGTGACGTCAACCTGAATAAGTGGATGAATCAATTCATAAACATGTAAACTAATGGGCTAAATCAGAAACCGCTGCTCAACTACACCACCCAACACGACACAACCGTCAGGGTGGTGGAGGGGGCAGGGACACATGCTAAGATATGATTGCTTACTCTAATTCTTCCCTGTTGATAACTCACTGAGATGTCCCCCAAGGTCAGGTCCATTTCAGGTTCTACATGCTCTGTAAGTCGGTTCCATTCTTCTCAGAAGAGCTTTCATGAAGGTGTCATAGAGAGTTAAAGTCTGCCGTTGAGATGATGGCAGTAATTCACATAAGTGAATTGGACAGCTGGATGGAAACCTGGCTATTGAATCGTTTGATAGTATCCGCCATGCATTTCTTACCTGGTGCTTTTTTCATAGCTGCTCTTTTCTGAGAGCTGCCCTCTGCAAAGAAAGCCGTCAGGTTAACCCAGAGCGTCTATCAACACAGTCTACTTTTTAATGCATCTAGATCGGTGATTCGGAATTCTGGTCATGGATTACTCCTGCCCTGGGTATTCTTGAGTTTTCCATGCTCTCTGGTGATTCTGGGCACTGCCAATTTATTGGAAGCCACTTAAGAAAACCAATTAGCTAGCAAACCATTCCTAAGTTGAAGTGGGCGGAAAACTCTGAGATGCAGGGTAGAAGCACTTCAGGACCGGGATTGGGAACCACAGTAGATTAAAGGCGTCTCTAACTTTTGATTATCTTGGCGATCCTCTCCGACTCTGCATCAGTGAGCTCTGGGTTCAGGAAATTTGGATCAGCTATGTAAGAAGAGAAGCATGAACAAGCATAAACAACAGTTGGCCTAACATTTATTACCAGCCATCCTCAAAGCGATGGATTACACTATTGGAAACCTCACCTTCAATGATCTGTGGCTCTGGGTTGATCACTTTGGTGACGGTGGTGAGCCCTGCTCCACCTCACGGACAAAAGAAACCAACACAAGCCTTATTTATTTTCTGGGATCAACACCGAACACCCCCGTAAACAGTCATGCGCTAACGGGGGACGGCTAACGTTTCACATGCATGACATTCCAGTTTGTGTTTAAGTTTAAACACCTTAGTAAGCCAAACCCAAGTGACGTCAACCTGAATAAGTGGATGAATCAATTCATAAACATGTAAACTAATGGGCTAAATCAGAAACCGCTGCTCAACTACACCACCCAACACGACACAACCGTACTACGGACGAAATAAACCCAACGTATCAACAAGTTCATCCGTCTGCTGGATAACGCGCACCATAAGAATGACTTATAAGCAAAACAAAGGGATGTTGTAGGGATGCAGCAACATTCCTGTGCCTAGAACATAACTAAATATGGAATATTACCAGTACATTTAAATTCAGAGACTGGAATATTGTGGTTCGCGTGAATTAAATCTATTTCTGTAGAAGTCACAGCTTATTAAAGATGCCTCGAACCTCCTAGCGCACCGCGTCCAAGCTCTGCGAGTCATTTAAATCACTCATGGAATGAATTCTGTTTTCTAGACTGTCTGGCGCTTCAACGATATTCAATAAAGCTTATGTAAAAATTCTATATGATGGCACTTAGTCATATGAGTCATATGAATCATACAGTGGATCCATTTTCATCACTCCATCTCTTCCCACGTATCCCAAAGTGCCCAACACTCGTACTAATACCCTTGCTTTAATAGAACTAGCCAACAATTAGAAACACCTTGCAGTAGAGATAGATAGATAGATAGATAGATAGATAGATAGATAGATAGATAGACAGAACCAAAATAAACTAATGAGAAAAAAATATTAGACTATAAACTATACTAGACTATTAATAATATTAAACCATTAATGTATGATCCATTATGTTTAATATCTGGTGGGGGATAAAAGTGTGTGAGCCTGTGCGTTCAGTACCTCCTGTGACCCTCTTGTCCAGCAATAATGGCAACCAAATGTTTCCGGTAACGGCTGATTCATCCTACAAATGTGTTGAGCAAATTTAGCCCGTTCCTCCATACATAACAGCTCCAACTAGATTATGTTGGTGGGCTTCCTTTTATGAACTGCTCGCTTCACGTCCCTCCACAACATTCCCGCTGGATTACAGTTAGGATTTTGACTGGGCCATTCCTGGACACTACCTACATCCTTCTATAACTGTCCTCTGGTAGAACCATTAGTGTGTTTAGGCTTGTCGCTCAGTGATGGCAGTAAAACAGGCCCAAACCATGATCCTACCACCACCATGTTTCACAGATGATGAGGCTTGATGAGGGATGAGGCTTTAAGGCTGGACTGCAGTGTTCTCCTTCTCCAGACATAACGCGTCTTATTTAAACCAGAAAGATCTATTTTGGTATTATCCGTCCACAAAACATTGTTCCAGTAGCTCCTCTGGTTCGTCCATGTGATCTTTAGAAGACTGCAGATGGGCGGTAGTGAGCTTTAGAGTGAGCAGTGAGTTTCTCCGTGCAGCCCTGCCATGCACACCATTGTAGTTCAGAGTTCTCCTGATGGTAAACTCATGAACTATCATTTGCCATCGTAGGAAAAGTCCTTAGCTGCTTAGAAGCTGTCCTGGGGTCCTTTGTGACCTTGCAGACCATTACCCGCCTTGATCTTGGAGTGGTCTTTGTTGGTGGTCCACTCCTGGGGAGGGTATTTAAGGGGTCTTGAATATTCTCCATTTGTACACCATCTGTCTGACTCTAAACTCAGTAGAGATGGTTTTGTAACCATGTTCCAGCCTGATGAACATCAACAAGTCTTCATCTGAGGTTCCTGTTTGTACCATGATACACTTCGTTGTGAAGATCAGACTTTGATAGATCCCTGTGCTTTACAAACAATAGGGCATCCACTCACATCTGATTGCCATCCCATTGATTAAAGAACACCTGACTCTGGCCAGGCCAACACAGTCAGTATTTGGATGCTGGTGATCTTCGGGCCCTCAGGCAGGCATGATTCTGCGCTGGACTGTTTTTTTTTTCTACCATGATACACTTCCACAAACGTGTTGGGAAGATCAGACTTTGATAGATCCCAGGAGACAGGAAAGCCACTCATATCCGATTATCATCTCACACCTGACTCTAATTTTGCCTACTAATTATCTGCCAGTCTTTCATTCTTTTAATATTTTGTCTCATTTGTTTATTCTTATATACTTTCATGTAATTATTTGAAAATCTGATAAGGTTAGATTCAAATTTATACCAGAGTATAGAGAATCATCACCGAGATGCCCCCTGAGACGGTAGCTTTTGCACCGTACTGTAGGAGCCTCTGATAGAGTGGTCAGTGATTGGAATTCCAGGCTAAATTTGCATTGAGATGAAAGTGAATCCACCAGTATGACACATCATATACCCATATCACTGTATCATAACGTAATCATGCTTATACAAACGCAGGCGACAGTGCCGTTAATATCGTCCCGGTCTGGCTTTACTGTTCCACTTATAATGGGCCAATGGGTTACCAGGCAACTTGTGTTATCATCATATAGATCATATAGATTAATAAGATTCCTGGCTCATTTATAAAGACGCTATTAAGTGTACACTTATCACTTTGAGGTCTGAATACGGTATGTGGTATACATACAGTACCCGGCTATCTATCCAGGCTACCGCCCAAAGAAAAACAAGTGTCTCCAAATGGGAACTTTACAGGAGAGGCCGAAAACTGAATTGAACTTTGATGGAAGTCAATGGAACCAGACGGCTTTCTGCGCAGTTTTGGGCCATTTCTGTTGGTCCATTCCTCATGAAATTTCTACACAGTGTAGACAGTAGCTGCTGTGTTCAACTGATGCTTAAAAGTAAAAATTGGCCAAAAATTTAGAGACACGTTTTTCATTGGACGGTGACGACATTCAGAACTCAACAGAAGCAGCAGTGACATGCAACAGTGTGGAGAACTGGGGTTTGCTCTTTGTGGTGAGGTTTTAGAAGTGGTGACAGTTTTCCTTCTGGCATGCTTGATGGGTGGAGTCAAACTCTGTCCGGCACCAACCTCCCTCAATGATTTTTGTGATTTCCTCCTCCTTCAGAATGCGCACCTCGCTTCCCTTCTTTATCTTGGTCACGTCTATAACATACAATGCGGCACAACATGTAACACGGTTCACAGAGACCACTTGCTGTGCCCAGTCTGATGAACACAAGCTGCTCTTAGACACAGCCGGTCGTTTCAGGAACACAGGATGACATCAGGCGGATGGACGCGTGCCCAGCGGCCTGCAAGAGGCGTCTGCTTTGCGTTTCACGGTTACGCGAGTGACACAGGCCTCTTACAATCAACAGTTGCTTGCATGCTTTAACACCACATCCATTTTTTCATCCTCCCAGGGAACAGAATAAGAACACTCATGCTGGACATCTGTTTCTCATGCCGTGCTGTTGACGAATCATGAATCTTGTCTTGAGCAAGCTGGGTTATTGTTTCGCTGCCCTGTTTGTTTACAAAGAAGCTTTTTAATGTTGTTTAATGTCGTTTTTGAAAAATGACCATGTGTACCGCCGAAAGAAACAGAAATGGTGAATCACAGACCTTCGCCGATGAGCTTGGTAATTTCCTCAAGGGCCCCGTCAGATGAGGAGGTGTGGGCTGAGATAAAAACATAAGCAAACCAATCAAACTCATGAGTTTCTGCTCTTAGGCCATTCTGTGTTCAGTCTGCAGGCAAATCGGATTGTTTCTCAGATCAGATCTTTTGAGACGACTGAGCGTTCTGCCGCTTGTGAGCGATAAGATCGGATTTGTGTGTCCAGACATTTCCAGTCTATCTGGATAGGATGCTATGGTGCAGATGTAAGAGTCAGTTACTGTATAGCCACGTTGGTAATATGACTGGATGCTGAAAAGATGGCATCGGCTTACTTTGCCCTCATTCGGCCAACTCTTCCGCACTCATTCTAAACCCTAACACTTCCGTCACTCTGGATTTCACATCGTCATTGTTCTTTGCTGTTTTCTGAGTGATGCATAAGGACAATTTGAAATCCGATTTGAAAAGTCAGGGGATCCAGACTGAGATGCAGCCATAAAAAACATCTGACTGGAATTACATTTCAAACCGCCTTCAAATGCGGTTTAAATCGAATTTTGCAAATTTCCAATTTTTTCACTTTCCAGACTATTAAAAATAATTCTAAATACAATCTGGACTAACAAAATCTGGGAATACAATCAGAATTCATGTTTTTTCATTGCCAATACAATAAAAAAATTATTTGGATACAATCTGGATATGCAAAAAATTGGATTTCATGTGGTTTCCTGCTGTTGAGACTAACAAACATTCATCTGGTTTGTGTGGTTGGTGTAGCTCAGCGGATAACACCACTACCCACCAAGTAGCCACCACCCCACGTGGGAGACTGGGGTTCGAATCCCAGTATGGATGACTATGCTGTGCTACACCAATAAGAGTTCTTGGGCAAGACTCCTAACACTACACTGGCCTACCTGTAATGTGGTTAACCTTGTAAGTCGCTCTGGATAAGAGCGTCAGCTAAATGCCGTAAATGTAAATGTAAATCTGCATACAATCGGAATATCCCAAAAATCAGATTTCATGTGTTTTTAACTTTCCAGATTGTCAAAAAATCAATCTGGAAATGGCAAGAAATTATTTCATGTGGGGTCTTGCTGTCCAGACTACCAAAAATCAGTGTGGCTACAATCTGGATATGGCAAAATGTCTCTTTGCTCTCCATGTGTTTAAACAATCTGGATAAATCTGGATTTGGGGTTTACAGTCTGAACAAAGCTTTAGATATTGGACTAAAATTTTGCAAATATGGTATGTCAAGAATCAAGTGTTGGTCAGTCCTCAATACCACTGGTATATGTTGGAACGTAAATGTAAACACGTCATTAAAACACAGTTTTTCAACTTAAAACTTAGTGTTCTGGTCTTTCTTAAAAATTTGAGTGAATTTCAAATAATAATAAAATAATTCTAAATAACAAAAGTTTAATGTCTAAACTGCCTTAATATTTGGAGTTATTTAAACTTGAAATTTTCGGTTTCTGGACATAAAACAAAGACTCTTGTTCTGAACTTCTTTGAAACTTAACTCAAATTGTTCAAACGCTAACTTCTTTAAGTTGAACCAACTTTGTTTTGATACAGCGTACGATATACAAATGGTGAAATTGTCATTTAGCAGCAGGTGCCAGTAAAGGAAGTGGTGCGAATATCGTCAACTGTGAACTGTAGAGTAAGTGTGAGACTGAAGATATACAGTTCTGGTGTGCAGTGATGGTTAGGTGGTGCGTCTGTAGTGGGTGTCGGAGGGGGTGTGTGAAGACTGTGGAGACTTGTGAGGAGCACTCATTCTGAAGGACTTACTTTCAATGACTCTGGTAACCTTGGTGAGCTTGGGGTCTGCTTCGACGACCACCTCCTTCACAACAGGCTTGGACTCGATCACTTTGGTGATATGTGTGATGGTCGGGTCTATCTTGATGATTTTGGAGATGTCTGTGATTGTGGCGTTCCCCTCAACAATCACCTTTGTGACTGTTGGCTGGGTTTCAATGATTCGGGTGTATGTGGTAACGGCTGGGTCAACCTCCTTGATCACGGGGACTAGAGCAAAAAGACATTAAACCAACAAACAAACAAACAAACAAACAAACAAAGAAGTAAGACAAGAAAATTTAGCAGCATCAAGAACAAACAAAAAGAACATGCAGTGTCAACAACAGCTCTGGGCTAACGATGGCTTACTATGCCTATACACACACGGCCACTTCCATTATATCAACTCCACTGACCATACAGGACACTCTATAGGACACTATGTAGGTGTACAGCTCCAGACTGTAGTCCACCTGTTTCTCAGTATACTGTATTACTCTGTTCTTCAATGGTTAGGACCCCCACAGGACCACCACAGAGCAGATCCGACACAGCAGTGCTGTTGGACACCTCCATATCACTGCTGGACTGAGAATCGTCCACCAACCAAAACGATCCAGCCAACAGTGTCCTGTGGGCCACGTCCTGTGAGCAGCGTCCTCTGGGCCACATCCTGTGAGCAACGTCATGTGGGCCACATCCTTTGAGGAGCATCGTGTGGGCAGTGTCCTGTGGACCACGTCCTGTGGGCCACGTCCTGTGAGCAGCGTCCTGTGGGCAGCGTCCTATGAGCAGCATCCTGTCGGCAGCGTCCTGTGGGCAGCGTCCTGTGGACAGCACCCTGTGAGCAGCGTCCTGTGGGCAGCATTCTGTGAGCCCTGATGAAGGACTAGAGGATGACCAACACTGCACTGTGCAGCAGCAGATGAGCTATCGTCTCTGACTGTCCATCTACAAGGTGGACCAGCAAGGTAGGCGTGTCTAATAAAGTGGACAGTGAGTGGACACAGTGTCTGATCCACTCATACCAGCACCACACACACTAACACACCACCACCACATCAGTGTCACTGCAGTGCTGAGAATGATCCACCACCCACATACTACCTGCTCTGTGGTGGTCCTGTGGGGGTCCTGACCATTGAAGAACAGGGTAATACAGTACACAGAGAAACAGATGGACTACAGTCTGGACCTGTACACCTACAGAGTGTCCTGTATGGTCAGTGGAGCTGGTAACATGGGGTTGGTGGTTGGTGGGTGTACTTCAGTGCCTAAAATAATCACATGATGAAAAGTTCTGTTTGTTGTAAGAGACACCACAACGTCCCTGAACACTCATTCTCAACACTACTGTTCATAATCGGATCATAAGCAAAACTAAAAGAGAGGATTGGGCGCTAAGGCATCAGCTGCAGCTTATGATTGCTCTCTGAAGACCACAGCTGATGGAAGCAGTTGCTCTTTTCCCAGCTGTGCAGCAGAGGTTCCACATCCTGCATCTGCCTTAACACTGGGGGAGAGTCTGCCAAAGAGGGCTTCTGCTTGGGTGCTGAGGCATTGTCCTATGGGAGGACTTCCTTCCTTCGTTATCAGTCATTTAGACAGGACGTCAGTGAGTAAGGGCAGTTTTCCATCGTCTGAATTTCCAGTCTACTGGACTGCTGCAAAGGGCAAAAGAGGGGGAACAGCTACACTGTCAGCCTGACTCTAACTGGCCAAGCGGTCGTCTTCGTCCTCCGCACTACCGGCACGGTTAGTTTAGCAATTAAACAGTTCCCTGTTGTGTATAGCCAAAAATCTGACAAGAGCTTGTATTAAATGAGCACATGTCCGGCAAAGGAACTGTGATTTGATTTTAATCACTGACCTGAACCCTACCGAACCCTGAGCTAATGATCCAAAGCCTCAGCAGGCAGGCTCAGCCCTACATCCAGGGGCACATCCTCTATCATCCGCATTACACCCGCGACATTCTGCCGGGCTTTATCAGCCCAGCAGCTTCCTGCAAAAAGGACTTCAGCCAAAGTCGTGCCTTCGCCAACCAAACAAGCCCCAGTCTATTTAAAGCTTTCACTCTGGCTCTTTGTGGTGAATCAATCAACTCAACACATCAAACGGAGTTCATGTCCCTGTTGGCGGTGGGTGCAATAGGGACCGAGCAACTACACATACGTGAGGGAATGCCTAGTACAGGGTGAGATCTAACTGAGTGGCCAGGGTATAGCTGGACGAGCAATTATGATATGCCAGAGAGTAACAAAGTCAGGTAGGCAGGTACTAACTTCCAATGTACTTAAGTATGGAGAGTAGCAGTACTAAAGTATGTACCTTCAGATGTACATAAGTATGGAGAGTAACAGTACTAAAGTATGTACCTTCAGATGTACTTAAGTATGGAGAGTAACAGTACTAAAGTATGTACCTTCAGATGTACTGAAGTATGGAGAGTAACAGTACTAAAGTATGTACCTTCAGATGTACTGAAGTATGGAGAGTAACAGTACTAAAGTATGTACCTTCAGATGTACTTAAGTATGGAGAGTACCAGTACTAAAGTATGTACCTTCAGATGTACTGAAGTATGGAGAGTACCAGTACTAAAGTATGTACCTTCAGATGTACTTAAGTATGGAGAGTAACAGTACTAAAGTATGTACCTTCAGATGTACTGAAGTATGGAGAGTAACAGTACTAAAGTATGTACCTTCAGATGTACTTAAGTATGGAGAGTAACAGTACTAAAGTATGTACCTTCAGATGTACTTAAGTATGGAGAGTACCAGTACTAAAGTATGTACCTTCAGATGTACTGAAGTATGGAGAGTAACAGTACTAAAGTATGTACCTTCAGATGTACTTAAGTATGGAGAGTAACAGGAGTATGGTTTATTACGGCTCTAATGTCCTATTATCATTTCTGGAACAGGACTCTTCATCAGCTCAGTGTAGGTGAAGAGACTCTAGTGTCTCTCAGTCCACCAGTCTTTAATAGAAGCTCATTCATTAGTCTGACACTGACGTCTATTCACATCATCATCAGCACAGAACACTGGAGGAGAACAGGTTCTGTTAGCTAGAACCAAGCTCTGTCCAACAGGTCAAACCAAGCTCCAAACAAAGTGACCACTGAATCCTGATTGGTGGGATCGCTTCACGGTTGGTGAAGTTACTGAGTTACCGTACACCAACACACTACTTACAGTACACTAACACATTACACTTACTGAGTTACCGTACACCAACACACTACTTACAGTACACTAACACATTACACTTACTGAGTTACTGTACACCAACACACTACTTACAGCACACTAACGCATTACACTTACTGAGTTACTGTACACCAACACACTACTTACAGCACACTAACGCATTACACTTACTGAGTTACCGTACACCAACACACTACTTACAGTACACTAACACATTACACTTACTGAGTTACTGTACACCAACACACTACTTACAGTACACTAACACATTACACTTACTGAGTTACTGTACACCGACACACTACTTACAGCACACTAACGCATTACACTTACTGAGTTACTGTACACCAACACGCTACTTACAGTACACTAACACATTACACTTACTGAGTTACTGTACACCGACACGCTACTTACAGTACACTAACACATTACACTTACTGAGTTACTGTACACCAACACACTACTTACAGCACACTAACACATTACACTTACTGAGTTACTGTACACCGACACGCTACTTACAGCACACTAACACATTACACTTACTGAGTTACTGTACACCAACACACTACTTACAGCACACTAACACATTACACTACTGAGTTACTGTACACCGACACGCTACTTACAGCACACTAACACATTACACTTACTGAGTTACTGTACACCAACACACTACTTACAGCACACTAACACATTACACTTACTGAGTTACTGTACACCAACACACTACTTACAGCACACTAACACATTACACTTACTGAGTTACTGTACACCAACACGCTACTTACAGCACACTAACACATTACACTTACTGAGTTACTGTACACCGACACGCTACTTACAGTACACTAACACATTACACTTACTGAGTTACTGTACACCAACACACTACTTACAGCACACTAACGCATTACACTTACTGAGTTACTGTACACCAACACACTACTTACAGCACACTAACACATTACACTTACTGAGTTACTGTACACCGACACACTACTTACAGCACACTAACACATTACACTTACTGAGTTACTGTACACCGACACACTACTTACAGCACACTAACACATTACACTTACTGAGTTACTGTACACCGACACGCTACTTACAGCACACTAACACATTACACTTACTGAGTTACTGTACACCAACACACTACTTACAGCACACTAACACATTACACTTACTGAGTTACTGTACACCGACACGCTACTTACAGCACACTAACGCATTACACTTACTGAGTTACTGTACACCAACACACTACTTACAGCACACTAACGCATTACACTTACTGAGTTACCGTACACCGACACGCTACTTACAGCACACTAACGCATTACACTTACTGAGTTACTGTACACCGACACGCTACTTACAGCACACTAACGCATTACACTTACTGAGTTACTGTACACCGACACGCTACTTACAGCACACTAACGCATTACACTTACTGAGTTACTGTACACCAACACGCTACTTACAGCACACTAACACATTACACTTACTGAGTTACTGTACACCGACACGCTACTTACAGCACACTAACACATTACACTTACTGAGTTACTGTACACCAACACACTACTTACAGCACACTAACACATTACACTTACTGAGTAACCGTACACCGACACGCTACTTACAGCACACTAACGCATTACACTTACTGAGTTACTGTACACCGACACGCTACTTACAGCACACTAACGCATTACACTTACTGAGTTACTGTACACCAACACGCTACTTACAGTACACTAACACATTACACTTACCGAGTTACTGTACACCAACACGCTACTTACAGCACACTAACGCATTACACTTACTGAGTTACTACACGCTGTACACCATTACACTTACGCTACACTACTTACAGCACACTAACGCATTACACTTACTGAGTTACCGTACACCGACACGCTACTTACAGTACACTAACACATTACACTTACTGAGTTACCGCACACCAACCTACTAAAGCAGGTAACCTGGAGTAAACTGTGAATAAGATGTGTGGTATGTCATTTGCCTAAGTAACAGACAACAGTGTATTACCTGATTCGACAATGTGAGTGGTGATTGTTCTTTCTGCACGAAAGGAAAAGTGGTGTTAATACAAACGTTTGTGATATTATATCATAGAAAATCAACATTAATGAGACATGCTAGAATGTGGTGTGAACTGACTGCTCATAATGGAGTTAAGCCCCAATCAGGATCTGCCAAAACCATACCTCATCTGTTCCAGAAGGAGAACCAGATCTACACTGCAAGAAATGAGGTCTTGGCAGGTCAACTGATCTTATTTCTAGTTGATGTATCTTATAATTCTTATATTTCTTATATTACTTAAAATGTAGTAAAAAGTAAAAATGTCTGGAAATAAGTTAAATCATCTTAGAATAATCATACAACAATCTTAAAATAAGAAATACGAGATATATATACGAGTTAATATCAATTAACTTAGATTATTTTAATTGCCAAAATCAGTTTTTTTTTTTTGCAGTGTAGCTTAAATATATGAGCTAGTCAATTTGAGCTTTTGTGGTTAAAAATGCAGAATAATTTTATATAGCAATTGGATATAATGATAGTATAATACTTTAATGCTCACAATACATTTCAACAAGAAGGCATAACTGTGTACATCTAAAGGAACACCAGGGGGAAGCGTGGGGGGCCATGTCACCAACATGGCGGCCATCTTGGATTGAGTAAGTTTTTCAAATGGGAAGGTAGGTGTGTGACGCATCCAACTGGTAGAGTATTACACCAGAGGAATGGTGGTGTGGTTCACGTCAATGCAACTGGATTTGTTCACGTGTAGAGACAGTGCTTTTTCTTCTGTAACAGTGAAGTATGAAGCAGAACATGTAGAGATCACGTTCTGCTTTGTACATTGCCGTACAGAAGAACCAAAACTCTTTTAAAAAGAGAACCAATGAAGTTACTTTGACATGAAGTACACCACCGTCTTCCTGGTGGAATTCCCTACCAGTTTGATGTGTCATACAGCTACCTTCCCATGGGAAGTTGGATCCAAGATGGCGGCATTCAAGATGGCCACCAAGCTAGTGACATGACGTAAGAGGTTTTGCCCTGCGGTAGCAGAGACCGTATTGGTTTATGTGGATTGTGCTGGTGCGACATAGAACTCACTGATGAAGGTGAGTGGGATCTCTCTGTATCTGTATCCAGAAACAAACTATAAGAGTAAACAAACAAACAAACAATCCAAATGAGCAAACAGCGTAACAGAAGCATGGGGAGGTTTACTGTGATGCTCGGTGGCTGGATCCTCACTGTACCTTGATCTGGATGTACTTGATAAGCCTCTGTAGGAGAAACAGCAGGTCCTCACTGCCCACCGGCAGATCTATTAACGAGAGGAAAGCTTTCAGGTTTGACCAATAAATCATTTTGTCCTCGCGCTCGGCCAGGCCAGGCGGTTATTCCAGTAACTCCGGAGTCGTAAATGTGCGGGGTGAGAATAATACCTGGCAAACTGACATGCAGCCAGACATCTGCAGCTTTCAAACAGCACTAAGGAGAGGCTTTTCGCTCTTTCTATCCCTGTTGTTATGAAATATGTAACCACGATCATGCAGTCATAAGTTTATGGACCGTTTTCATTGACCTTGAATTCTCAGAGATGGCTCATGTACATTACGGACCCTGCTTTCACAAAGCATCCTCTTATGAGGAGATAAACAGAGACCATCTGTCAGGATAACGACTCTACATTCACCCACCTCCCGGATAGAGCAGGGTCTTAACCACATGAACCACTCCATTGGATGCCATGAGGTCATTGCTTGGAACGTCCACTGAGTTCACTTGGATGGAGTTGTTGACCTGAATAGAGAAAACATTACACGGAGAGGAGAACGATTACTCCACAAGGCCGTGATGCAGGCCCTCAGGATTAGGACTTACGGAGGAACGCTATCGGGAAGGATGACTGAAGAAGCACAGATCATTTCTCGCTTAGGTTTCTGTAAGATGCTGTATAAGGTCTTTAATAACCTGAACAAGACGTCAAAAGGATCGTGTCCCTCATATTTGAGAGATATCAAAGACAAAGAGAAAGTCTTCGGCTGGTAAAATGATCCTATTTCTAGATTATATCTTCAAATGTATTAATATATGGTTCATATTGTTTTGTTTAATTACATGTTATTCACGTTATTTAGTTCATATGTCTGAAAACTCTCAATTCAGATTGTTGTAAGCTAATTTTATGATTATTTAAGTTAATTTCCAAACATTTTTATTTTAAGTGTTTTAAGTGACAATGGTTTGATAATTTGGCTTCTTTTAAGCTAATTTCTCAAAAATATGCAAAATGATCACCTCCAATATAGTGAGGTAATTTGGCTAACTAGAATTACTTTAACCAAGTGAAAAATATTTGGAAATTATTTGAATAATCGTAAAAATTAGCTTGCAACAATCTCAAAATGCACATTTTAGAACATAAAAAATTGATACTTTTTTTTAAATTATTTGCCAAGATCTCACTGTACCAGTGTACACTGCAGAAAACATGTGGACTTCAGTCAATGAGCTTATATCTAGTTGAGATATCATGAAGTTCATATTTTAAGATTAATTTTAAGTTTGTTTACCAGGTATTTTTGTTGGTTTTAAGTGATTTGTACTATATTGCCATATAATTTGGCTTCTTTCAAGCCAATTTCTCATATATATGTATTATTATCTGCCAATATAGTAAGAAAATTTGGCTTAATAGAATTGCAAAAAAAATTAATAAATAAAAAAAAGCTACTGTAAAGTGAAAAGTAGGTTAAATAGTCTTAAAATGAACAATCTCAAAATGAGTTATATCTATAATATAATATATATGACCTAGATATGAGATAATATGTTTTGCCCAGATCTAATTTTTGTAGTGTTTTAAGTTTGGGAAACTTTCTACACCGCTAATTTAGCCAATACTACTAATATTAAAATTTCTTTTTCTGAGCTCATTTACAGGCAGTTTTTAGTTGCTTTAAGTGATTTTAGTAAGCCAAGTTTTTAGGAAATATGCTGGAAACAAGCCAAACTATCTGCAAATATAGTCCCATCCCATGTGTGGAAAATGGCTCCAGAGCAGATGTTAATGATAAGCTAAAAGGAGGGACTGCATGTGGGCGTGGCCAAAGACCATAGTGTGAAGGAAGTAGCTGAATCTGCAGGTGTATGGAAGCGTACGGTCCTACGGGTCTACCAGCAGTGGATACAATCCCAGTCTACAGGGAATTCTCCTCGGAATTGTGCCAGAGAGGGCATCCACCAAATCTGGTGATGTAATATTATTTATATATATATATATATATATATATATATATATATATATATAAACATATTGACACACGTTATAAAAGGCTCTAATTCAAATTAGATGGCAAATCTGTGTATTCTATTCTTGATATAGCCCTTTCCTCTCTGCTCCACCCATGAAGAATTCCCTCCTTGCCATAAGTCACAGTCCCGATCCATTTACAGTAAGGAAATTCCCTAGCAAAGATTACAAACCCATTGTTCCTGGTGTCAGACAGGGCAATAGGAAGGGCAATAACTCAGTCTGCAGGAAACCCACTGATTCCTATCGGTGCGTACAGCTTCCACATGAACACGCACAGGCCCATGCATGCACACAGGCTGTTATATTATATAAGTGAACGGTTAGACAATGATTTGATAATTTGGCTTCTTTAAAGCTAATTTCTCAGAAATATGCAAAATGATCTGCCAATATAGTGAGGTAATTTGGCTAACTAGAATTACTTCAAACAAGTGAAAAATATTTGGAAATAAGTTGAATAATCTTAAAATAATCTTGCAACAATCTCTACATGCCCATTTTAGGACATAAAAAACTAGATATGCTTTTATATGATTATTTGCCAAAATCTCACTGTAGCAGTGTATTGAGTTGGGGAAATGTTCTACACCGCAAAAAAAGCGGTTTTGTCAAGTAAGTGATCTTATGTCTAGTTGACATATCATGAAGTTCATAGTTTGAGATTGTTATAAACTAATTTTAAGATTGTTTACCAGGCATTTTTATTTGTTTTAAGTGATTTTAAGACACACTTTCAAGACACTATATTGGCAGATAATTTGGCTTCTTTCAAGCCAATTTCTCATATATATTTATAATTTTCTGCCAATACAGTGAGAAAATTGGCTTTGGAGACAATTTTGCATATTTTTAGGAAACATGCTGTAAAAAAACCCCCCAAATTATCTGCAAATATAATATAAACATGCCACCAAGTCCTTAGTACAAGATACACTACTGGCCAGCACGAACAGTATGTACAACACCGAGCATTAGACGAGTCACCATGAGTGTTTAAGTTGGTGTAGTAACTATAGGCTCCTGCACAAGAATGATAGGTCTATAAATACCTACAGGGGGTGAGTGACGGGATCCATAGATTGAGAAGAGGTGCTACAGTGCAGGGAATGTCTCGTTCCATGTGTGGAAAATGGCTCCAGAGCAGATGTTAATGATTGGCTAAAAGGAGGGACTGCATGTGGGCGTGGCCAAAGACCATACTGTGAAGGAAGCAGCTGAATCTGCAGGTGTATGGAAGCGTATGGTCATACGTTGAGGTCGGAGAGAAGTAGTAGCATTAATATGGAGCTCACATTACAAGCCTAAAGAGGACGGGGGAGGTGTGGAAGGGGAATATGGAGAATTATAGAAGGCTTCCGTTCATACTTCCTTCATTAAAACGAGATCCCAGAATCAAGGTAATATAATAAGGGGGGCTTTTCTGTGCCGCTGTTGTCATGGCTCTCAGAGGGATAGGGCCGAGTTCTAGGCAAGGACTTCGGAAAGGAGCAACCTCAATTTTGTGGTCTAGACTTAATTGCAGTTCTACTGATAAGGGCTTGTCAACGCCTCTCTCCTGTGTATTAACGGGATATCATTTTTGGCACCAATCTCAAAGTCACTCGGATTAATCACTCATCAGCAAACAAAGTAGGTGAACCAATCAAATGTCTATGCCAGTGAGATCTAATACACTTCTGGTTTAGACCATTCCCCTGGCAGTTCTCATGATTTAGTGATCTAATGATCTAATTATAGATGGTAATTACAGGAAATGCTCCCGTAGTGTAATGACCCTGGAGAATGGGGCTGCACCAGAGCACTCGTTTGTGTTTATACTGGATATATGACTTTGGCTTGTGAGCAATTAGCAGTCAGAGGATGTGAAATAGGAACAGGTGCTATCCTCTGATTCCCTAGGAGTGCATGAGTGGGTGTGCTTTACTCTGAACACTTTGTTTCGAAGGCTCATTTGTAGATGATTGATTAACCGCAACGCCCTCCCTCCATCAACCCCCCCACCCACACACACACACACACACACACACATCCAGTACTTATTTAAATAGATGTATTGTTCACGTGTTACTTCCATTAATCAAAATCTAACCTTATCCAGCCTTACCCAAATCCTAGCCCTTACTTTAACTTCAACCAAAAGATTAACCCTCACCCTGGCCCAAATCCTAACCCTAGCCTCAGCCCAAAACCTAACCCTAACCCAAATTTCAACCCAAAACCTGACCCTAACTTTAGTTTTAGCCAAAATATTAACCCTCACCCTGGCCCAAATCCTAACCCTAACCCTAATTTTAACTTAAACCCTAATATTAACCCTCATCCTGGCCCAAATCCTAACCCCAACTCTAGCCTCAGCCCAAAACCTAACCCTAACTTTAGTTTTAGCCAAAATATTAACCCTCACCCTGGCCCAAATCCTAACCCTAACCCTAATTTTAACTTAAACCCTAATATTAACCCTCATCCTGGCCCAAATCCTAACCCCAACTCTAGCCTCAGCCCAAAACCTAACCCTAACTTTAACTTCAACCAAAATATTAACCCTCAGCCCAAAACCTAACCCTAACTTTAACTTCAATCAAAATATTAACCCTCATCCTGGCCCAAATGCTAAACCCAATTCTAGCCTCAGCCCAAAACCTGACCCTAACTTTAATTTTAGCCAAAATGTTAACCCTCACCCTGGCCCAAATCCTAAACCCAACTCTAGCCTCTACCCAAAACCTTACCCTAACTTTAACTTCAACCAAAATATTAACCCTCATCCTTGTCAATATCCTAACCCTAGCCCTAACCCAAAACCTGACCCTAACTCTGGCCCTAATCCAAACCTTATCTTCAGTTCAAAACTAAATCTTAACCCTAACCCAGCTCAGTCCTAACCTTACCTCCAATCAATAACAGAATCCTAATCCGAACCTTAACTTTAACCCAAAACCTAATTCTAACCTTAACACAAAACCCAATCCTAGCCCTAACCCTGGCCCTAATCATAACTTTAACCTTAAACTCAACTCAAAACTTAATCCTAACTTTTGGCCCTATAAGTCTACAGAGTCTTTATTTCCTCTAACAGGGGCCCCTGAATATAAAGTTGGTATGTCTGTCATATGTTATGAAGTTTTGAAGTTATGAAAATGCACGTACAGACAGCACTTGGAGGTTGTTGCCCTGAATGGTCTTCAGCAGGTTGGTCACTCCACCCTCCAAGCCTCCATTGATAAAGACGCCATTGCTGAAGTGGTAGAGGAGGATTGTTCTCAGAGCGTTCACATCACCTGAACAGCAAAGGTGAAAAGACAGGTAATGAATCTGGTTCCACCAGGGGAACGTTTAATCGGTGGACATGCCAGATATTTCAGCCAGGCTCTGATGGTAACACCCTGTTCCCACTAGAAGTCTGACTGTTTCTTAGCATTTATATTTCATATCTCAAAGTTTGAGTTTAATAGTATTACTGTGTCTTTGCTATTCAGCTATTCTTCTACATTACTTACATTATGAATCAATTGATTTACATTTTGTAGAAACATGAGTTCGCATTTTTCATTTTTTGTTTGTTTCAATGGCAAAAGAAGAAATTATAAAACAAAAAAATTATATCTTGGCAAGTAAAATGTTGAAAATAGGTCATTGGAATATCCTAAAATTCTAATTTTTTGGCAGTTTTAAGATACTTTTAGGATTGTTTAACTTTTTTCCAACTTGTTTTAAGTGACGTTTAGTAAGAAAAATTGTCTTACTATATTTGCAGATAATTTTTCTAAATTTGCAATTTGAAAAAAAAGTATTGAAACCAAGCCAAATTAGCTGACAATATAGTGAGACACTTTTTCTTACTAAAAGTCACTTAAAACAAGTAAAAATAGTTTGGAACGAAGTTAAACAATCTTAAAATTAGCTTACAACTATTATAGAAATTACAACTAGTTGAAAGATCATTTTATTGGCCAAACTACTTCTGCAAACGCATGTCGGTAGTTGAAAGTTTAGGCTAGGAGTGATACTTTCTTAAAACATAAGGCAGACATTAGGATGGGTGAGGGTGATGGGTGGAAAAAGGAAGAAGGAGATTTACTGCTGAGAAGAGTCATGTCCTCCTCCGTCAGGCCATCAAACGCATCATCAGTCGGGGCAAAGACTGTGTACATTCCCTCCTGCTTTAACAAGTCCGTCAGCCCCGCCATGTCTATCAGGCTCAGGAAGATTCTGGAACATTCCAGCCAAATCTTTTATTAATAAGTGGTTCATTAATGGTATTAACTGAAAACAACAGAATTCATCCTAACCTTAACCTAAACCTCAACTCAAAACTGAATCCTACCCCTGACCTGGCCCAACCTCAACTCAAAACTGAATCCTACCCCTGACCTGGCCCAACCTCAACTCAAAACTGAACCCTAACTTCAGGCCAGAATTGAATCCTAACCTTAACTTTAACTTAAAACCGAATCCTATCTCTAACACTTATCCTAACCTTAACTTTAAGATTAACTTCCAACCCAAACCTAATCCTAATCCTAATTTTGGCTCTTGTCTGAACCATAACCTTATCCCCAAGCCAAAGCTGAATCCTAAACCGACCCGAATCCTACTCCTAGCATGTTCAGTTACTTCTCAGGTGAACATCACCTGCATGTTAAAAGCCCATAGTGTTCAGATGGAAAGGAAGAAGGTGGCACGTATCCTAACACCATCAACACAGGAGCCCAAATGTCGGCCTGCCAGATTCCAGACTGGCTCTAAACAAAGGTGCTGTGAAATACAAGCTAACAATGGCTGTTTTGACGAACCTCTCATTTAACAACTGCTTCGTTTGAGCGGTTCTCGCTCCATGCTCACTCGTTATCGGCTGTTTGCTGCACTTGACCCCACAGTGTTTGGTACCCGTTTTGCACTAATTGCATGCAACTGATCCTGGGGTGCCCATAAAAGTGCTAATTGACGGTTGTTAACTCACGTGAAGCGGCCGTCTGCCTCCAGCATCTCATAGACGGTGGTCTCGGGCAGTTTGATCAATGATGTCAGCAGATGAAGAGCACCATTGCTTCCTTCTTTACTACCTCGGATCATGCAGGCGTTCTCGATGCACACGGCCTGGTACGCAAAAACACATGCGGGTGTTTGTTAGCACGGCGGTTTAGAGCAGGGATGACGTTGGCAGACATGTTGGATTATTTCCAGGAAGATGGAAAACAACAGGCAGATTTCAGGAGACTTCCGCACAGGCTAGGGTTAAGCAAACCAGGCTGGCGCACAACCGCCAAGGTCTTAATCAGTGGAGCATGTAAAGGGCGGCTGTTTGCACCCGCTGAGCGAGTGGTTGCCATCATTCACACTTTAAAACTGTTGGAACTTGAACAGTTTCCTTATTGGTCCTTTTATTTTCTCACTCTGTTATCCACACCAACACACACATGCACACGCATACCAACCGTGCGGTAGACGAAGACCCTGAGGAACTTCCCTCCCAGTGTCTCCAGCAGTTGGCCGTTGTAAAGATCGCTCAGGGTGACCTTGAGCTTCAGGACGTGGTTTTCCAATATCCTCTTCAGCAGACGCTGGTCCATAGACATCACCTCCTCTACACATCACACAAACACACATAGATCGGTACGTTAGGACACTGGTTACTTTGCTACACCGACCGAGTGATAATGGCCCCCACACACAGGCCTTTGCGGGGCAAAAAGGGCAAGATGGATGAAGGTTCATTTAATTTACTTTATATACTGACCTAATAAAGATAGAGTAATCAGGTTTTTGATAGGCAGTCGAAAGCTCCAGCATTGCTATTCACACTGTACGGTGGCCGAGAAGCACAAAACAAAAACAGGATTTCAGAAAACAAAAATTTACCCAAAAAAATTACATTTCAGAAAACAAAATTACAAAACAAAATCCAATTTACAAGACGCGAAACACTTTACACACTGTGAATTCTGACGGAAAGGGCGGATCTAACACAGAAAGTGCTTGTTGTGGACCCTTGTCAATCAGACTGTTTGGCGGTGGTAGAGTGGGTGGAAGTAAGAGATGAACAGGCGTCTAGACCACTCAGAGCTGGAGATGTTAAGGAAGGTAAGGGGGCTGTAGCGCTAGCTGTAGTGGAGAACCAGCTAGCTAGCTTAAACTGGCTGAGAGCTTTTACAGCCCATGTGGTTTAGAGTCGCCTGCTCGTCTCTTTCTTCCGTCTGCTCTTTAAAACTCTAAAGACCTTCAACAGGAGAAACAGAAGCGCCAGCTGGATAAAACACCATCCCAAACTCCATCCACTCTACCACCACCAAACAGTTTGATTGACCAGGGCCCGCAAACTCACATCCTGTAGAATTGGTTTTCATTTTTGTTTTCTGTAAGATTCTTTAGTTTTGCACGTCTCGGCCGCCGTAACTGGGATCTGAACTACGTTTCCTAGTATGCCGAGCTGTGACATCACTTACCACACTATTCTATTAAGGATCATGTAGTGAGGGGTGATTCTAAACTCTGTTGGGGCCCTAGGAACAAATTTACACGAGGGCCCCTCCAACCAGCATTCATCACCATGATGCTGTCAATAATCCGACACCAACAAAAAACATACATTGGTCCTTATGCCCAAAGTTTTACATTATTAAAGATCTTGACAAGTAAAATGATCGTATGTCTAGTTGATATATAAAAAAAAGTAATTTTGAGATTGTTATAAGATATTTTAAGAGATTTTAAGATTATTAACTTATTATTTAGTTTATATATCTTGAGATTTGAGATTTCTGTGAGATTATTTTAAGATGCTTTAACCTCATTTCACAATTGTCTCACTATATTAGCAGAATTAAAAGGCTTTTTCCAGGACACTCCTTTAAATGTAACCTACTAAAGTCACTTAAAACATCTATGCCTGAAAATTAGGTAAATAAACCTAAACTGAGCTCACAATAACCTCGCGATAAGAATTTCAAGATACATCAACTAGATATAAGATATCTAATAAACATACCTAGATATATAATACAGATATAAGACATAAAACACAGACTGCCTAACTTCCGGGGGTGACTTCCTGAGGAGTGCCGGATCTCCGTTAACATGTGAAAGACCCCAAACAATAAAAGAGCATGTCCAAATGATGAACTGCTCAACCTAACAAACTGAAGCTGGCGTCAGTCCAGCAATAGCTAGGCACTAACGTAGCCAGAAAGGTCTGTGCTGGTGCTGCACTGTCCTGTCTGTTAACCTCTAGACCTGACAGTGTACCATCTACACTGAGACTCCATTTCCCAGCATGCAAAGCTGTGGCATTACATGCTACACTACTCAGCTAAGCGTCATCTAGTTATATCCACATTTAGGACGAACCATAATGAAGCTAGCATCAGGGTCGCTATAAAAAGCAAGCCAACATGGCAGCCGGCCCCCCAGCTGAATAATAGGACAGGGGGTATTGGGCACAGGGCATGCAAGGATTTCTACAGACCCTGGCTGATTTATAAAGAACGCCAGTTCTGTTTAAGTTCATCTGAAGTCTGGTTGGAAGAAATGGCGTCATGTTTAAAGATGAAGTGAGAGAAATGGCATAGGTTTGCAGATGTTGAATCATTTGGACCCTTTGCCAGGTCATATTGGAGACATTCTTCTTCTTCTTGGAAAACAGGCAGCGCCTCTTTGTCAAGGTTTCTTCCTGTATTCTTATTTTTTACACTTTGGCTACATTTAAGACAGATTCTGTGACGTCTGGTTACTCTGCTTATTGGTTTGCACATACCCTGGTGATTCAGTTTATCACTTCTCTATAGGGACCAGTATAATTCTGTTTATACTGCATATGTACACTGTGTGTATGATACATTTATACTTCATTTGAATCTATAATTGGCTGCTATTGGTCAGTATTGGTCAATTACTGCAGCACTAATACTGCATACCATATATATTCTGCTCCTGTACCTTTTAGACTTATATATTGT
Source organism: Prochilodus magdalenae (assembly GCA_024036415.1). Classification (NCBI taxonomy): domain Eukaryota; kingdom Metazoa; phylum Chordata; class Actinopteri; order Characiformes; family Prochilodontidae; genus Prochilodus; species Prochilodus magdalenae. The sequence goes on from JAMWET010006583.1 coordinate 173,688, forward strand.
ACATTTTCTCAATTTTTATACTCTATGCATGTGACAATAAACACTTGAATCTCTTCATGATTGGACAGGCTCCTAAAGGATCCTAAACCTGAGTATCCCAGTTATGACTGAGTAATGACGTAACTGGCCTAAAATTGTTAGTGTGGGAGGAGAGATGGCCAGTTCTCATCACCCAGTTCTGGCTTACAATCAGTCAAAACCAGTCGAAACTGCACACCCGCCTGCACAGCCGCCTGGACAGCCTCAATTATCTGTAAGATTACTAGTTAAAGGGTACTCAAGGGAGAATAAAATGCCTCACCCGAAACCTCTATTGAGTGGTGTAACTAAGCCTCGTCTATGAACGGTTCTGTAGAAATAGCATATTGACCATGCAAAGTTGACCTCATCACCTCAAAAGGTGGGGGTGCTCAAGCTCTACCTGGGGTCATACCTGGTACCCTGACTTTATTTTATAGTTCTCTTTATGGTTTGTAATAAACATTGGCATTCGTCTTGGCCACCTTGCTTTCATAGTAACGTAACTGAGGTTTCATGCAATGTAATCAGAAACCACAATGTTTAGGCATCAGGTATTACAAACACCAGAGCCCCCCTAAATACTGCTATATGTTAACACCATATAGTTTTAGGTCTTCTGTAATAAAGTCTGTCTGATCTCTCTACATGAAACTGCTCATACTGTTGGCCTGATGGCAGTATCTGCCTCTTGGGAGCCAATGGGAGCCTTTAACCCCCACGGAACTCCTGGCTGTCCTATAAAATAAAAACAGTTGAACATATGTTTTATTAGACCTTGCTATAAACGTTTTTGTATAGTAATGTTTATTTATTCATTCATTCATTTATTCATCTTTTGGATGGCTTATTCATCCTACTAGGTCGATGAGTTCTATGGAGTATCCCGTTGCTCTGGGCGGAAGTAACCCTGGAAATGGCCCAGGTATAGTATAGGGAAATATAGCTATATAGTATTAGAGACATTATTAATCCAGAAATCAGTGTACGTGGTTCTTATGCGGCTCTCGAACTTCAGACCATTGTTTCGATTCAAGACCTGTTTCTAGCTCTGTCATTGTCAGTAGCACACCTGGTATGTGTTTAGACGGTATCCAATTTTACAGTAACTAAATTACAGTTTCATCTGGGATTATCTGTAAATTGTACGGTGTTTCTGATAGTGTAAAATAATAAATCAGATATTGAGTGAGTGGTACATAAGGCAACTGTGTTATGAAATGGAAATTATGGTAACTAAAGTTTTACATACATACACGTCCTTATTTTATCAGTTCTTTATATATAATAACCTCAGTTGTCATCAGTAACAGGGCAGTAATGTGTTAGAAACCCCACGGTCTCCTGCTTCACATGTAGTGCATATTCTAATCTATAGACACGGTACTCGTTACCCAGAAATAGAATGAGGTAAATCTACAAGTTTTTATTGACCTTCTTATGTGCCTGTTAACATGACAACTGCTCAGTTATTACATAATATAATAAGAGTTATCTAATCCAACTGACGTGGTTCTGCGGTCCCTGTTACAGATTCACTGTTTCTGTTTTCATGTTTCACCTGGTTATGCGTTTAGACGGTCAGACACAGTGGGAGTGTACAGGCTGTGAATTACGGTGTAAACTACATGGTTGTAGCTACAGCTTATTTACTTCACGTCAATCATTCACCCTAACAATCATTTCACCACAGGTCTCCTGCTTCACATGTAGTGCCACCTTAGACACGTACTGTTACCGCGAAATAGAATTAAATCTATTTGATTTATCATTTAGCACTGCTCAGTTATTAACATAAAAACTGGAAATTTAATTAATGATTAAAATATAATTCATTTACTTTAAAATGACATTTTATAACGGCCTTATTACACGTGCTCCACTACTATTACTGATATTGTAAAGAACTAGGAAAGCACATATATATACCAGTAATTTATTCAATCGTCTCAGAATAATGTCTACAGGTGAATTGACTGAACAATATACATGTACATAAATATTCATAAACATAAATGCATTGCTGAGGTCCGGGTAGTGAAGGTTTCCCCTCTGGATGCTCACAAAAAGACTAGCGGTCACTGTTCCAACATGGCTAAACACGGCTTCAAAACGACCAGTGGACACCCTGTTTATGAATCGCCCGCTATGGGGCGTGGTCTACCCAGCCCTGCGTGCAGTGAAGCTCCTATAGAAACACCCAAGGCTGCCTTTTCTGTGTTATCAGTGTGTGCTTCCCGTTAACCATGCAGGCCTGTGGAGGTGGTGTGGTGTCAAACCCACCAGTGAAGGCGCCGTTGAGCGGTGCCAGCAGGGTGTACTCGATCTCAGGCCCCATTGCTGCAGACAGGCCCAGTTCATTCACCATATCGCCAAAAGTGCTCTGGGACCGGCCTATCAGCTCTGTCACTTGCTTGGCTTCAGGGGCGGCGAGGGACATAGAGAAAGCAAGGGAGAGACAAAGAGAGAGAGAAGTCAGGAACACAGAACTGTGGTTGGCAAAAAATGAGGTCTTGTCAAGCAAGACGATCGTATATCTAGTTGATATATTTTAAGATTATTTACTTTATTATTTAGTTTATATATTTTATGTATAGTTTGTATTATGTTTTTTTCTTATTATTTAGTTTATATATAATAAAACTCTTAATGGAGATTGCTGTAAACTAATTCTATGATTATTTAACCTAATTTTATCATTTTACCTGGCAGGATATCACTTTTTGCAGTGTATTAAGTTTGGGAAACATTCTACACTACAAATGAGATCTGGGCAGGTAAAATGATATTTTATCTATTTTATATATTATATATTTATGACATTTACAGACTGATTTAAGCTAATTTTATGATTACTTCAAGGCAGTTGTAACTTGTTTTAAACAATTTTAGTGAGCCAAATTTCCTCACTATATTAGCAGATAATTTGGCTTGTTTCCAGCACGTTTTTTATAATAAGTAGAATTTTTTGCTAATACCGTGAGTATTGGCAAAATTTATCATACTAAAGTCCAAATAAATTTATGATGAATGACCTTAAACAATAATCTCAAAATAAGAGTTTTAAGATATATTAACTGGACATATCTAATATAGATATCTATATATATAATATAGATATGAGGTTTAACCTGCTGGCACTATCTTGTCAGTTCCCAACAAATGTTAACGGGGATTCTCAGTGGTTAGTTCCAGTGTCCTTGAGCAGTGGACAGTTTGTTGCTTTTGCCGTGTTTCCTTTCATATAGTCACTTCATCTAATATTCCTCATTTTGTTGTCAGATAATTGTTATAAGAACATTCCAAAATTATTTAACTTGTATAAAGGCATTATTGTTGGTTTCAGCATCTTTCCTCCTTTGGTCTTATCTATCTGTCTATCTATCTATCTATCTATCTATCTATCTATCTATCTATCTATCTATCTATCTATCTATCTAGTTCCTATCTCTCATAGGCAGAAATCTATCCATCCACGGGATCCATCCATCCATCCAAGCTAATCTATACCGCAGAGTTTTGGTTTTCCTCTGTATGGTATTTTATCATGTAAGTAATCTTTATTTGATATTGTTTTTTTAGGCTCTCTTGTTTATGGTAATTGTCACTTTAAGACTAAAACATCCAGATAATTGGACTAAAGCAGCTCCTCTCCATAATAAAACTATTGTCGATCTCTCACCCAGAAATAGTATTCGAAGACCTGTTCTCAATTAATAAAGCTTGCGCTATTTTGTATTTACATTTGGAATGAAGAAGATAACCCAATGTTCTGATTTTTTATTAATCTTTCCTGTATTTGTTTGTTACCAGTGGTACCAGTACGTCTGAAGTTTATTATGGAGAGGAACTTCTTAAAAATATGTAAAATACATAAATATGTTCTTTAAAATATGTTAACTATGATTTGTACAATTCTGACACGTAGATTTGACAAAAAATAATAATTTCATGAATTAAAAAAAGTTTTTTTTCTTTCAATCACTGTACCATTCATTTCTGTCAAATCCATGTGCCACTATTGTTGCCCCCCTTCATTTAAGTCATTAATGAGTTCCATTTAATAAGTTATCTTGGATCATTTCTCCACATACTGTCTCTTCAGGTCCATGTTGGTGGACCACCCTCTTTAACTCCTTTCACAGTTATGGAATGGGGTATAAGTTGGGGGTCTGTGATGACCATAGGAAAACCTTGATTCTGTGGTCAGTAAATTTTGATTTTGACTTTAATTTGATTTTAAGGTTTACTTTGGGTCACTCTTCTGCTAGAAGATCCAACCATGGCCCAATTTAAGCTCTCTTGGATTTAATTCCTGCTGGTACTCCACTGAGTCTGGGATTCCATGCATCCGGATAAACTGTAGAGGGCTGTAGAAAAAAAACAGACCCACGACATCACAGATCCACCACCTTCACAGTGGAGATCTTTATGTTTACACACGTTCTACATCCAGTGTGTGTGGTGTTGCCAAAAATCTCTATTTGGTTCAATCTGGCCATAGAACATGGTCCCACTGAACGTGTCACAAGCATCTGGCGAACTGTAAGGGGCTCGGGTTTGTTGGTTCTTGACAGCAGAGGCTTTCTTCTGGCAACCCTCCCAAACAACTAGTGGTTATGTGGGTGGCTTATTGTAGTTTGTTAGATGTTTTGATTCCAAGATCCTTGGAGTCTCAGCACATACACCCGCCATCTTTCCAGCAGGTTTCCAACATCTTCAGCTGTTTTTAAGCTTCTTTGTTGTTGCCCTGAGAAATGGAAATGGCCATTTTCGTGCCATGGAATGGAAAACTGTATTTCCATTGTTGTAGTTGAATAGGGAGAGTTCAGTGAGTGGAACTGACTGACCATGAACCTCAAACACTGTTGTGCTGGTGTTTTTAAAGGAGGGCAGTTTGTAAACACAAGCCATTTCCAAAATCCTAGACTGTAACAGCCCTGGCTCCCCCAGCTCGACTTCCAGCCCAGCAGGAAAGAACGACAACAGAGCTTCCAAAATGGCAGCTTATATCTCCAGTCTGTTCGGGGGGCGTGGTGTTGAACCCCACTGCTGCCACGACAGCTTTTGGGCAGTTGAGGGCTTTAGGGAAACCAGTTTTGTGATGTGGTTGCTGGATCGATTCCCTGAACCTAAGGTAATGACTGAAGTGCTCCTGAGCAAGGCACCTAACCCCCAACTGCTCCAGCGGTGCCGTGGCTTGGGATACCCACCACGCCAGGCAGGTGTGCTCACTGCCCACTAGTGTGTGTGTCCAGTAGTGTATGTGGGTGTTTACCTGATGGATGAGTTAAATGCAGAAGACCAATTCCTCTGTGTTGAAGCACAAAAGATAAGAAATGGCTCAAAAGCTCTCTCCTGAGATACTGATTGGCCTTGACTGATTGTACCTGCTGCATCACTTAAGGTGGAACGGAAAATTCCCAAAACATGATGGTGAACAGGAAGCCAGCTTGAGCGCTGGACAGTCTTAACTCAAAGATCTTATTTCCACATGTTGCTTCTAAACCAGCCAATCAGAACAGAGCTCATTAAAATATTCATGAGCTCACCCAAAAAGGGAAAACAGCTTGTTTCATTTTAGAGCCAAATCATAAAGTATAAATTGGGGTGTCACAGCATATATGGCTGTCCTAGACCAGCGTTTCTCAACCCTGGTCCAGGAGGCACCCTGCCTTGCATGCTGTAGTATGTTCTCTGCCTCCAACACCCCTGACTCAGATTATCAGATCATTAGGAATCCACTAAGACGTGCAGGGCAGGCTGCAAAACGTTTACATTTACGGCAGTTAGCTGACGCTCTTATCAAGAGCGACTTACAAGGTTAATCATATTACAGGTGGGCCAGTGTGGTGTTAGGAGTCTTGCCCAAGGACTCTTATTGGTGTAGCACAGCGTAGTCACCCAGACCGGGATTTGAACCCTAGTCTCCCACATGTGGTGGTGGTGGTGGTTCCTTGGCGGGTAGTGGTGTTATCCACTAAGCTACACCAACCAAAGGATTGAACCTTCTACTGGATCTGCTGTAAGACACTCACCCGAGTCAGGCATGAGGACTTGCTCAATGAGGTGGATGACTCCGTTGCTGGTGACAATGTCCTTCTTCAGCACCATCTTAACGCCGTTGACTGTGAGACTCTCTCCATCGCAGCCGATTTCAACATTGCTGCCCTCCAGCGTCTCGTACGCCGTGCCAGCCATTATGGCTTCTGAGCACTGCATCGAGCTCAAGAGATGGTACCCCAGAAGGGCTGGGAGGGCGAAACAGAGAGAGAGGGTAAATTCAGAGAAGGCATGCAGGACATTGTGTTTGGTAAGTGTTGTTGAAGGACTGGCCTGGGCAATGCCGAGTGTGCACATTTGAGCTTGCAAGGCCGTAAACAAATTACGAAATGTTTTATTGTGTGCCGTGAGGAGTTTATATGGTGAATTCAGGTGAATCGTGACCATCACCTCATCCAAACATACAGAACTGTAATCAGAATAATGCAAACCAGTCGTCAAGTCTTCAGCCATGTCATATTAACTATTAAGCCGTATATGGATTTAATATACCGCAAGGCTTACAGCATGTGTGCTACGGCTGCGTGCCTGGATCCGCCAAGACCTGAAACTGGCAGGTTCTTGTTCAAAACATGTGGACAGCCAATGCATTACTTTCATCCTGGCTAATCTGTGTTGGAATAACATGAGCTGTGTTGGAATAACAAAAACTTGGTATATGAACTTGGTTGCACATCTTTCGAATGCTGCAGCTACACACTATATGGCCAATAGTATGTGGACACCTGACCACCACACAGCTAATTGAGCATGCTGAATGCCCTATTTTAAATTCATGGGCAATAATAAGCAGTTGCCCACTTCTTTGTGGCCAGGAGAAGGTTTTCCTCGAGATTTTGAATCAAGTCTATGGCAACTATTGTGAGCATTCATCAGATCAGGCACTGATGCTTGAAATCAGCATTCCAGTTCACCCCAAAGGTGTGCAGTGAGGTTGATGTCAGGGCTCTTTGCAGGCCACTGAAGTTCCTCCATACCAAACCTTTTAAATCATGTCGCTTCATGGACAAGGGCACAAGCATACTAGAACAGGAAAGGGTTCATCCCCCAATACTGCTGCTAAAAAGGAATAGGAGGAACGAGGGGTGAATAAACGGCACGAGTTTTGGATCAAACGCGGTCAGATCAAAAAGCTGTGTACAAGCATACCACCATTCCCGACCAGACCAAACAATTTGCAGTTGGAACAACGCTGATATCTACTAATTAGCAGGCAAAATCTCTGGATGAAGAAGAAAAGAAGAAGAAGAAGAAGAAGAGTGTATTTCCCGAAGAAAGTGATTGGCCAGCTTAAACTTGATACTGGCCGCTTGCTTAGCTGTTGCTAAAATGAATGTGAGTCTATGGGAAAAACGAGGGATGAATAAACGGCACATAGAGGAGTGTGGGTCAGTGTGTCTGTGGATTAGAGTTTGGAGATCTGCCCTGAGTGAGTAGATACAGTTTGGTGTCTGTAGGTTAAAGGAAACAGCATGATTTGAATCAAGGCGTAAATGAATGGGACTCTATGGGAGGAAGGAGGGATGGATAAATGACATGTAGAGGAGTGTGGGTCAGTATGTCTGTGGATTAGAGTTCGGAGATCTGCCCTAAATGAGTACATACAGTTTGGTATTGTAGGATACAATGGGGTTTAGGTAGGGCCAAAAATGGGACTCTATGGGAGGAATAAGGGATGCGAAAAGAAAGACAAACAGTGTAGAGTGCAGAGTGCATCATCTCAAAATGCTGCATACAAGCACACCATTCTCAATGAGACTGAACACTTGGAGAACACATCCGGAGTTGGAACGGGGTTGAGATTTTGAAAAGCCCGGGACTAGTTTGTGAAAAAAAAAAAAAATGTACTATGAAGAAGATGAAGAAGAAGATGAAGAAGATGAAGAGGAAGAAGAAGAAGAAAAAGATGAAGAAGAAGAAGAAGGTGAAGAAGAAGAAGCAGAAGAAGAAGATGATGATGATGATGATGATGAAGAAGGAGAAGAAGATAAAGAAAAAGATGAAGAAGAGGAAGAGGAAGGAGATGAAGAATAAAATGAAGAAGAAAAAGAAGGTGAAGAAGAAGATGAAGAAGATGTAGATGAAGAAGATGAAGAGGAAGAAGAAGAAGAAAAAGAAGAAGAAGAAGAAGGTGAGGAAGAAGAAGAAGGTGATGAAGAAGAAGAAGGTGAAGAAGAAGAAGAAGAAGGTGAAGAAGAAGATGAAGAAGAAGAAGAAGAAGATGAAGAAGAAGAAGATGAAGATGAAGATGAAGATGAAGATGAAGAAGAAGATGAAGAAGAAGGTGAAGATGAAGAAGAAGGTGAAGAAGATGAAGAAGATGAAGAAGAAGGTGAAGAAGAAGAAGGTGAGGAAGAAGAAGAAGGTGAAGAAGAAGGTGATGAAGAAGGTGATGAAGAAGAAGATGAAGAAGATGAAGATGAAGAAGATGAAGAAGATGAAGAAGGAGAAGGATATACCATCTTCCACATTATGAGCGAAGCATTCCTACAGTATGTTATTTGGTCCATGTCCTGGAGACTACGTCCACTTTGACCCTCCGGGGTTACTGCCCTGAATAGACTCTGCAGTCTGGTGTACTCTGCCAGACTCCCACCCAGTACCTTCCTGTGCAGGAACATCACATCTTCCATATAAAAGCATCATGCATCCCATAATATGTTATTGTCTCCATATCCTGCAGCCCTAGGCTAGGTCCACTTTGACCCTCATGGTTTATAGACAGTAAAGAGTGATGTAATCTGCCAGACACCCACCCAGTACCTTCCTGTGGAGGGGCTATCTGGAAAAGCAAGTGGAAGGTTCTGAGAAAGCACACGAGGCACATTATCGCTTTCCCAGGAGCTCGGCCTGCTCTGCTAATCCTCACCCTCTGTTTATGCAAAGTGTGGGCGTGTGAGAGGGTGTGATGTCATATCAATCCATCCCTCTGTAGGGCTTTATTTCAATAGCCCCCAGCTCAGCATGAACAAAGTCAGTACAGTGGAGAGGCTGGCGATGCTAAACTCTCGCTCCTATAAAGCAGGTTTGGCTTATGACCCAGAACACTGCAGGCCTCGGGAGGTCTGGCTGGTGGTTTGGAGCCGCGGCTGGACCGGCTGACTTCTCTGATCTCTCCTAATGACTAGGTCTCTCACGCCACACGCTTTCCTCAGCACATAAACTGCTTTGGTTGATCTGGATCGGGCGGAGGTGCTAGCTGTGGAGTATGAAGCATGTCCAAAGTTTGGTTTTGGGGTTGACAGGGTGAGCAAAAGCAACCCTGGCAAAAAACATCCTGACCGACAGGTGACCCACAATGTGGTCAGAAGACTCAAGTTGTTCAAGGTTGTTCAGATTCTGGCCACTTCAGCAGATTTAAACATTGGTGGCAGATTCTGCTGTGCAAAAAAAAAATGGTCTTAGTACAACTACAGGAGATGCCAAAGATTTTAATTTGAATGGTAGGGAAAATGTTTATATATGTAGTTGATATATCTACATATCTATAAACAGTGTAAAAAGCAAAAGATTTTTTCAAAGGCATAAAAGTAAAAATCAATTTGCAGGAGATTTTAGGAAGTAATGTAGTTGATATTTAATAATATTCTCAAATTAAGATTGTTTACTATATTGGATTTTTTTCATTTTTTTTTTTTTTAATGAAAAAATTATCATATTTTAAATAATGTTCAATACAGCTCAAATGACCTGCCAATATAGTAAGAAAAATATTTCTTTTAATAAAAAAAAAAAAATCATTTCCATATATTCTTTAAATAAACTTAGAATTTTAAGAGATACAAGATCAATTAGTTATCAAGATCTCACTTTATTATGAAAAATTTCAAAAATGTCATTATGTAAAAGAATGTGGTACTCCATAATAATATAATGTAAAACAATAGATAGGGACTTTTATTTTGATAAAATGTAACTCTGCAAAATGAGTCTTTTTATTTTAAGAAAATAAGACTTTTATTTTGGAAAATGTCGCTGAGTAATATGACTCCATATTGCTCCAAGTTCCCCAAATTAATATTATGAAAAAAAAAGGACTTTTATTTTGGAAAAATAAAAAAACATCTCTCAGTAAAATGACATAGTTCTCCATATTGATATCGTCTAAAACGTGCACTTCATGGATGCTGATTAAAACGTTCATAAACACGTTATGAAGTGTTTATGTAGGATGTCTTGAATGTGTTACGGAGATGCCCAGCTTCTATGTACTGTGACCCACGAGGTCACGCCGCTGTATGTAAGAACAGGGAGTACATGGGTAGCTAACACATTCGAAGCCGGTTCTGCTTTTCTAATCTTTGATGGCTTTAAGGACTTTTACCAAACGCTGGATGTGTTTTCATTCAACATACTGAGGGTTTCATTGGTTTGGGGTCGCGTGCCATTCTTGGTGGACAAAGACCAAAGCCTGAAACCCAGAACCCACAAAAAGTCATCGTTTATCAAGACCCGATACAGCATTGTTCAAGCATTTCCTCCCAGGAACAGTGAGTGGGTGCAGGCTGTCTTGACTTTGGATGCCCCAGCGACTGTGGTTAGCTCTGCTGTTTGCCCACTGTCTGAGAACCGAACGCAGCTTCCAGCGAGCTGGGCTCATGCCGTTTACTCAGAAACACGAGACGTGGACCTTTAGGGTCAGTTGAGCAATGACAGGAAAAGGCCGTTTTACCTACCATGTCCTTATTTGATTCAAATACCTCCACAGTGATGGAGATTCTAAAACCAGCAAGGCTGTAACACAGTTCGTTCAGGGCTTTTATAAAACAGGGGTGGGCGATATGACGATATATTACAGTTGTTAGATTAATCATGTCACGATACGCACCTATCGTTAGTATATCGTCACTGTCCAAAGAAAAACAGGTATCTCCAAAACGGCAGCTTTACAGGAGAGGCCAAAAACCTGATTTCATTTAAATGGAAGTCAATGGAACCAGACGTCTTTCCAAGCAGTTTTGGGCCATTTCTGTCGGTCCATTTTTCATGAAATGACCTCACTGTGTCAACAGCAGTTCATGTGATCAAATGAGGAATAAAAGCATAAATGTAGATACATGTTTTTCTTTGGACAGCGACGATATACAAGAGCCCTGACTGACCACGTCTCATTATTAGGTGAGCATAATGATGCCTGTTTAACGAACAAAAACAATTACACACCTGGAAATGTCAGGTTCCTCCAAAACTCGGCAGGCCGTTATGTCTCAGGCAGATATGTACATGCTTACAGGTGTGGTATGGTTATGAGGGCACACACACACAGGCTCTGGACGGTCCAGACACACCACCAGCAGGGAGGATTGATGGATGTGCCAACAATCAAAACAAAGTCTCCTTCATTAACAGTGGTGTGATGAACGAGAAACCTGGACTGCTACGGACTGACACTGCTTTGTCTTTAGTGACGAATGCAGGTTCTGATGGTCGGCCTGGAGTTTGGAGACCTCGTGGTGAGTGCTTCAGTCCTGCCTTTGCTGTGGAGCGGCACATTGGCTCAACTGCTGGTGATAGGGTCACTCCAAGCAGTGATATGAGGGACACTAACAGTTCAGCTATGTGTGCAGGACATCCTCCGGCCTCTCATGGCAGGACTTCCAGCTGGTGTTCCTCAGCTGGATAACGCTCGCACACACATGACTTTGCAGGAATGTCTCCACCAGACATGTGTGGAGGCACCATGGTCAGCGCCAAGATAAGCCCCATCTTGGCGCTGACCATAATAAATTTGCCCCATCACCAGTCGAGCACTGGCAAGGCTCATCTTGGTGCTGACCATGGTGCCTCCACACACTGACTCATTGGTCGCCTCCACCAAGACTAAAGCGGGACTCGTCACTGAAGATGACCCGCTGCCATTCTGAGTGACTCCATGACAGTCTGGTACGACACCACTGCAGTCTTTGGTGACGGTGACATGGTGTTAAGGACAGTCGTGGTAACGGTCTGTGTGCATGTAGTCCTGCGTGGTGCAGCCGTCTGCCGATGGTGCTGCGCTAACAGCATGACTCATGGAGGACACCACTGCTCGCTGGATGTCTGTAATGGTCGCTGTTGGGTCAGTCAGGTGCGGAGATAAGGCCCATGCTTGCCTACGTCACATGCACGGTGGAGCATGACAATCATTTGCATGTGTTACAATGTCAAGTTCCTGGCAGTTGGTTCCTTCTGGGTGCAGCTATTAGTGCGGATACTTATAGAGATATGTTATGGGGAAGCTCTTACCTTTGACCACAGTCTTGTCTCCTAGCACTCGCTCGATGACATCTCTGTCCATCTTATCAAAGGCCGTATCGGTTGGGGCGAAGAGCGTGTAGTGTCCAGGCGCACCCAGCTTTTCTAACAAGCTGGTTTCCACGTTAAAAGCCGCCTACATGGAGAAGAGAAGCAAGACTAGACTGGTGACTGAAAGACTGGCATGCTTACTGACAGACCCATACAGGCCAGGAACTGTCGTAAGGTGCGGTGTTCAATTACTGTGATTGACATTCGAGAATAAGTCACAGTCCGTACATTCAGTGAGCTGAGATCCTTGTGGTTGCTAATCACGTCCTTGATGGTGTTACCCACTGCGGTGATTACTCGGTCAATTACGTGCACCACCCCGTTGGTGGCCACCTGGTTGGCGTGAGTGATTCTGGCACAGTTGACTGTCACAATCTGGAAACCACAGAGCAGACAGCACAATCAGACAGGTGCACGCCCAACAATGGTCACTAATGCACCCAGCGGACAATACATTAGGTACTCCTTGTAGCTATGCTTATTACATAGCTATACAAGCTTAATACCTACATAAGCCTGTAATGACAGCTGACATAAACCTACATAAGGATGTATACACATTTGTTGGCGTGGGTGTCATCTGCCATAGCCAGTGCTTATATCGGCTTTGATGTTGAGCATGTGGTAACGTTGATTGGGTTGGGTAATTTTTGGGTGAAATGATGGTGCATGTTATAACAACTGACTTTGCTGCTTAGGGTGCCCTGGCGTCTTAGGGTGTCCTCCAGGAGGACCATCAAAGGTGTTGGCAGCCATGTACAATTTGGGTAAGCCATTGCCTAACTCTCTGTTAGTGGCCACGTTCAGACTACTGAGCTCATAAGGGTTATTTCTGGGCGGGAGACCACCAGGCATGAACATGAGACCCCTGCAAACAAACCATGCAGGGTAAGAGACATGCTTCAGTCTGGACATGGCATGGTGTCTTATTGTGACACATACTCCATTGGAATAGTGGTTGATGTGTAACTTCAGGTTGTTGTACATCGACTCCAGGCTCATGTCGTTCTTCAGGTCTTTGGTGAGGAGACGCTTGTTGATCATGTGGTAGTGCAAAGAGTTGTACAGCTCGTTGTTCACGTTGCTCTCCAGGGCTGTCCTGGCAGTCTGCAATAACACATGAGAGCAGGTGATACCATCAGTGTGTACACAAGCAGGCTTTAACACATCATCATGCCATGATCCATGGTACTGTGCAAGCGTCTAGGCAATAAAAGACTATATACAGCTCTGGAAATAAATCAGATCCCACTCCAGCTTCTTCTTAGATCAGCATCTCCACATGCACATCAGGTTCTTAGTGAGGAACCGACGGTTGGGTTCTAGCTTAACTGGCAGATACAGTGAGCATCTGGTTCATAAGAACAAGGTCCAGCAGCCAACACACAGGACAACACAGCTACAGACTGGCAGAGGGCCAAACCCCCTCTCTACTGACCGTAATGAGTGCCACCTCATTCCAATGTCCCTTACCCACCGTAAGATGACCTCAGGTGACCTACAGAGAGACTGGCGAGCGCTGGCTGGGGTGAAACGCACAGCGAGCATGGTTCTAAAAACAGGCTTCTGGAGGTCATTAGTGATTTTCTAAATACACAGATCTAATACAATATCTGATCTGGAGTTTGGGAGACATGGTTCCAGTAGTGTAGAGAATCAAACAGAACCAACACCAACCCAGAACCTGTACAACTAGAGACACTGATCAGGTACAGGTGGGCTCTTACAATTTACTAGAGCTGTACTATGTATACATATATATGTATATAGATGTATATAAATTTTGTATCTAAATATAGATATATTGAGGGAGGGCTGTATACTAGGCCATTCATATGTATGTCATTATTTGCAAGGAGTGTGATCTTGGCACGTAAAATTTGATATATGTTAAAATTCTAATTTAAAGATTGCTGTAGGCTAATTACTGTATGATTGAACTTATTTCCGGACACATTTTACTTGTAGGTATTTTTTTGGAAACAAGCCACAATATCTGCCAATACGGTGAGAAAGTTTGGCTTATTAAAATCACTTAGAACAATTAAAATGGCCTAGAAATGGGGTTGAAATCTTAAAAATCAGAATGTTATGATATTTAAACTAGATATAAAATCATTTTACTTGCCAAGATCTCATGTCTTGCAGTGTGCCATATGCAAACTACATTCTATACACTGCAAAAAGTGATATCCTGCTGATATATTTATAAACTCCCATTTTAGGCTTGTTGTTAGCTGCTTATTATTTTTACATTTTAAGTGAATTGAGTAAGCCAGTGTTTTTTTTAACTATATTAGCAGATAATTTGACTTATTTCCACCACATTCCATAAAATAAGGAAACATTATCTGCCAATAAAGTTAAAATAAAACACTGGCTTACTGAAATCACTTGGAAAAATGTTGAAACAATCTTACAATAAGCCTACAACGATCTTAAGCTCCTGAGACCCGGACTTGCTGGGGGTGCAGTTTTAATTTCTCCTAGCTATTTAAATATGAGTAAAACCGAACAAGTATAAAAAATAAACGTTGTCTTTGTACAGGAAGTACCAAAGGGTCAAAGGGTCAACGTTTTAAAAAAGTATCATGGTGCAGAGAAGCAGAACTGTAATGTCCTCATATGAGGACGCTGGGGTCTCAGGAGGTTAAAATTAGAAATATAAGGTATACCAATTAGGTATGAGATCAATAAACTTGCTAGGATCTCATTCTTTGCAGTGACGTAAACAACTTGCATCAGCACGGTGATGTTCTACTGTATGTATAAATACCGTATACCCACAAAGTCTACCGTCTAAGTTCCACCAAACCGTGTAACTGACAGACAGAAGACTGTACATACACTTTCTAGCTGGTTCCAGGCATCGTCACTGGGTGCGAACATGGTGTACGTGCCACTTCCGTCGATCTCCTCTTTGATCTTGGATAGGTCGGAATACCGTTTGGTGATGTCGGCGTGCACCAGAGCCAGTGTACCATACACAGTATCGATGGGGGCCACTGGAGGTCAAGGCAGAACATGGACAATGTGAATATAACAACATTCCATGAAGAATTCCAGCTCTACACTTTCACTCCACCTCCACCCCTACCGCACCATCTGCAGGAACTGTGTGAGGATGTTCAAGCTGCATGGGATGGATTATCACAGGACACCATTAGGAACCTCTACAGCTCCATACCGAGACGTCTGGCGTGTTGGGTTAGCAAACACGGCGGCCCGACGCCATACTGAGAGACAGACTTCTGTATGTGTAGCTCAATAAATATTGATCATATCAGTCTAAACTTATCATCAGTTATTGATCCTGGTCACGTTTATCTTCCTTCCCAACAGCACCGCAATCCCACACCTCCTTCCGGGTGCAGCTGTTACTTTAATTAAAATAAAATGCATTTTATTGCAGTCTTATCATACTCCCTTTCCAAGCCAGTAAGCTGGAACCGACTGTGTTCCTATTCTAAACTTATAATAATGAGTAATTCTAAAATTAATTAGGAGTTTGACCTCAACTGTAGCCCAGATCTTCAAACTCTCGCCAGTATATGACCCATAAAAAGACTCTTCGTATATGCTTATTATTCCTAGTTCAAACACCAAAACATAATGGGGGGAGTTAGCTGGATGTCGTCCAGTTTACAGGCTTTGTAGTGTTACGACCCCGCTAGTAGTCCAGGGGTAGTCCAGGCACGTAACAGTAGCACAATGAGAGCTCAAATATGGCTATTTATTCATTTTACCGCCTTATTGGAGGTTCAGCTTTCATCAGCATTCATAACATCCAGCCATCATTAGCCAGTACTGACCTGCAGGGCAGCCTTGGGTTCCCTCCAGCTTCATGTAACCGGGACAGCACTCATATAATACAACCCTGCAAAAACAAGCCAAATAAAAGACTATATTACCAGAAATATCTCCACCCAGTCTCCACGTTATCAGCTCCACTGACCATACAGGACACTCTGTAGGTGTACAGGTCCAGACTGTAGTCCATCTGTTTCTCTGTATACTGTATTACCCTGTTCTTCAATGGTCAGGACCCCCACAGGACCACCACAGAGCAGGTATGATGTGGGAGGTGGATCATTCTCAGCACTGCAGTCACTGCTGGACTGAGAATCATTCACCAACCAAAACTATCCAGCCAGCAGTCAACTATCTTGTGGGCAGCGCCCTGTGACCACTGATGAAGGACTAGAGGATGACCAGCACTGCACTGTGCAGCAGCAGATGAGCTATCGTCTCTGACTGTCCATCTACAAGGTGGACCAGGAAGGTAGGAGTGTCTGATAGAGTGGACTTGGGTCCCAACTTGGGTGGTTGGGTGAAGGCTCCCGGGGAGAGAGATGCAGCACGTGGTTAGCTAGTTGCCCTAACCTCTGTAGAGAAACCCATGTGGGAGACATTCAATGCAGCGTACTGGACACCATTTATTGGGCAGGGGAGCACCCACACCTCATTCATCACAAACCCAGATAACAGCAAGGAGGCAGAACATACAGGCTACGACCTGGAGCAACCACCCTGCATGCAACACTGTATACACACACAGGACGCATGAGCTCATGCAGGCACTTAACGTGACCTAGCCTAGCATAATACCGCCACACCAGTGCAGTACAGTCTACAGGGCAGACTGAACACAAGGTCACACTAACATTAGCGTATATATGCTAACTAAGCTGCTAACTACGCTAAAGGCTAGTAAAGAATATAGGTTAATTATGGCTGTAATGGCTAGCTAAGAACATAATTCAGTATGGTAGCTAGTTCTACATTCTTAGCTAGCCATTACAGCCATATATAGCCATAATTAACTTACATTCTTTACTAGCCTTTAGCTAGTTAGCATTAATATTGTTTTAGCTTAAATGCTAATGTTAGTGTGACCTTGTCTGCCCTGTAGACTGCACTGCACTGATGTTGTGGTATTGTGGTGGGCTATGTAGTATACTCAACAAAAGACATTGGTTTAATGAAATGCAAGGCATGTCACATCGTTCACCTAATGGCTAACCGCAGATTAGCTAAAAGCTACGGTTAGCTTAAATGCTAGTCAATTAGTAAGCTCCCATCTGTGTTATGTGCTATATAGACTAGGTTATGACTTTAATTCTGTTGTAGTATCGTACCCGACCCCCCACCCCTCCCCCCTTCATGATGTCCTCCTTTTGGGGGTTATGACAGTGGCCTCCCTGAGGCACACTCACACAGGAACATGCACCCCTCACACACCTACTACCCCTCACAGCTAGCTTAAAAAACCCTGGAAAGCTAGATATCAGGAAGTGTCCGTGGCAAATGACACCTTAACTGCACCACAGCAGCTATTTCCGGTTGAGTTTGATTGCCGTGAATTGGGTCAGCTAGTGTAGAGCAATCCAGACCATGCCACACTCGTAAATCGTTCTAGGTGTGCGTTGTGGGTTTTTGAGTATACTCAACATTGACACTCAACTGTACCAAATCCAAAAGATCCGGTTGGACTGTAGCCACCCAGCACACGGCCTGTTCGCCATACTGCCATCAGGCAGGAGGTACCGCAGCATCCAGGCCAGAACAAACTGGCTAATAAACAGTTTTTACCCACAAGCCATCAGGTTCCTGAACAAGCTGTGAACCTCTCACTAACACCACCAATACCACCAACACCAACACCTCCAATACCACCAACACCATCAATACCACCAATACCACCAGTACCACCAATACCACCAGTACCACCAATACCACCAACACCACCAATACCACCAATACCACCAACACCACCAATACCACCAGTACCACCAATACCACCAACACCACCAATACCACCAACACCATCAACACCACCAGCACTACTGCACTCGGACACTTTATTATTATTAATACTCTATATATATCACTGCTATGGACAACATCCCTGAGACACTTTAAACAACAGGAATAGATAAATACACCTTTTTATTTTATAGCTCCGCTCTCTCTTAGACTATCCTTGTCTAATAAATGTGCATATTAGAATTCCTACAGATCCCTCCTGTCTCTGTATGTTCTGTATTTTGTGTATATTTAGTGTATTTTGTATTTATTTAATATAACTTTGATATCTCTTTATTTTAATATGCTTAGTATGTATTAGGGCTGCCCTCTAGAAGTCGACGAGTCGAATCCTCAGTCGGAGACCCTTTAAGTCGACTGAGACCCTTCAAGAAGAGACTGACAACAGTGACCTTTTTTTCCCATAAAACAGACTAAAGCTTACAGAAATGCACAAGAACCTTAAGAATGTAAAAAGACATTTTAATAATTATTAAAGGGGAATAATAAATATATATGTAAGTTCTAGCTGGGCTGTGACGCAGCTTGCTAAAAATTTCAATCCACGTGACAACGCGCACTGGCGGTTCACCGCTGAAGGAAGCTGAAGCTGTGAAGCTGAGAAACACTGGGGGAGCGATGTCTCAGAGAAAGTCTGGAGGAGCTTCTGAAGAAGAGAATCCGGACAAATTAAACCAAATTCTGCTCTTCATTCAGGCAAACGTCCAACACTGCTCCAAACGAGTGAGCTGACCTTCGTTTTAGACGTAACGGCTGTTTGCGGTGAAGGAATAACGGAGCAGAGAAGTTTGTTTTATGATAATTCCATTATTTTAGAACCTAAATTACAGATATGTTTATTTATTCATCTACAGCTGAGATTATCTTTATTTAAAGATGAGTACAGTCACTTAATCTGCCTGGTGATAAACGAGAAGTAATTATTTCAGTGCGGGTAATATAATAATTATACAGTTTCAGATCTACCATTCTTCTTTTTATCTAATAATAATTTAAATATGGACTAATCTGGTTTTATTTAGCAGCTCATTATTTATGAGAGATGAAAGACGAAGGGTCCTCCTACTGAAGAAGCTGTTAGAAGTGAAATTAAAAAGACTATAAGCTATAAGCGCTAATGTTGAGCATTAATACGAGCTGCTGCCCGGCGCTGTATCCTGTAACTAAAGACTCTAGTTCAGATCAATCATCATAAGCCCCGCCTCTTTTAGTTCAGAAATATGTCCCTGTGACTCTGCTGACTTTCTAAATGAGGAGGATCAGATCTGAACCGTGTGCAGACTGATTTACTGATTACTAGATAATGTACATGGAGAAAAACATGAACGAATAGTCGAATCGTCGACCAGGACGGGCGAATCCGATTCGACTGCCAAAATTCTGAGTCGGGTACAGCCCTAGTATGTATATAATGTTGTCCTGAGTATCAACCAGAGTCTCACCACAAGCATTTCAATGCCTAAATGTCCTGACATGTTGTGTGACAAATAAACCTGAAACTTGAAACTACCTCTACTACATACTGCATACACACAAACACCAGTTAGCGTTAGTATTAAGTGTGCAACTGGGACACACCCCATGTGTTCATACAGTCTTTTTTTGTCGTTCTCAGTTCTAAGCCTTGTTATGTTGCTGTTATTCCAGTATTCTGACCGTTTGCCTGTTTCTCCGTTTCATGGTCTCTAGGTTTTGTTGCTAGGTCCTGGTTTGCTGGAGTTGTTGGTGTTTTTTATTGGGGTTTTTTCCCCTGTTAATTTTTCATTCTGATGAATTTTTTGTATTCTCTTTGTATTCAATAAATCCGCTTGCTGGACCCATAACAGGAAAAGTCTTCTGTAATGTTCAAGAAGGGGGTTAGGCTGGATCCAGTTGCGAGCAGATTTATTAAATACAACGAGAATACAAAGAACTCCTAGTCAGAATTAAACCGTCCCGGTTAGGAGGGGAAAACAAAGACGATTCCAGGCAACCACAACCAAGCAATAAAATCCACAGATCATAAACAAGGCTTAGAACTGAGAAAGACTCTAACAAGACTTTGCAAAGACTTCACGAACACTTGGGCTTTATGAAGGAAGCTAATTGCAAACAGGCATCAGGTGTGCAGTCAGCCCTACAGGGGATCTACACTCATCATCGCTAGAACAGTAGCACACCATCAACCAACAGCAATGAAACTTGGTGGGTGGGTTTGACATCATGAGACATTCCAGTGATTCAAGTTTCACACTCTACTGCACATGTGACATAAGCAGGGACTGACCCAACAGCCACCATTACAGTCATCCAGCGAGCAGTGGTGTCCTCCATGAGTCGTCCTGTTAGTGCAGCACCATTGGCAGACGGCTGCACCACGCAGGACTACATGCACACAGACCGTTACCACGACTGTCCTTAACACCACGTCACCGTCACCAAAGACTGCAGTGGTGTCGTACCAGACTGTCATGGAGTGACTCAGAATGGCAGCGGGTCATCTTCAGTGATGAGTCCCACTTTAGTCTTGGTGGAGACGCCCAACGAATCCGTGTGTGGAGGCACCGTGGTCAGCACCGAGAAGAACGTCCAGAAGACCTGGAGTCCCTCCACCTCCACCCCTACCGCACCATCTGCAGGAACTGTGTGAGGATGTTCAAGCTGCATAGGATGGATTATCACAGGACACCATTAGGAACCTCTACAGCTCCATACCGAGACGTCTGGCGTGTTGGGTTAGCGAACACGGCGGCCCGACGCCATACTGAGAGACAGACTTCTGTATGTGTAGCTCAATAAATATTGATCATATCAGTCTAAATTTATCACCAGTTATTGATCCTGGTCACCTTTATCCTCCTTCCCAACAGTACCGCACTCCCACACCTCCTTCTGGGTGCAGCTGGTTGAGGATGAGTGTATATGCTCATACCTTTAAAAGGCTGTATTTCTCAGTGTTTTATACATGGTACAATGTTAACTGCTATAATGCAGCACGCCTGCATCTGCACTGTTCATACTTCTACACCCATTTATTTGGGGTGTTTCCTTTAATTCGTCATCCTTTTGTATGTACGGTATGAAGATGTTTCTGGTAAACCTGCCAGAGCTTTTAGACAGATGAAGGGTGCTATTAAAAGGGTTCGTTCTGAGGATTCATCTCAGGATCTTGTATCTAAACATCGTATTTCTCCAACACATTCCCAGTGCAGTCACCTGGCCATGTGCCCAGAGAGAGAGAGAGAGAGAAAGTAGATTCAAGATAATAAAAAGATATCACCAAACATTTCATTAACACCCAACTACTCCTCTATCGCAACCGTGCCTCTCCCTCCCGAGCGTACTCCAGCACTGCCAAACGAAGTGCTTTGTTCCAGCGCACCTGATTTAACTCGACATTTGTGAGCTGTAACACAAGCTAGAGCGGCCGCGTTAGTGCCGGAGCTGTTGTAATGAAAGTGCCGGAGCGCGTACTGGAGAAAATCTGGTGTTCATCCGTTTTTAGACCGACTGTTCTCCTCTACTCTCTCTATATTTCTTTATATCTGCTGGCAGCATTGTGAAAAAGACCCCTGGGGATTTCTCTTTTGATCACTATCACTGCAAACCTGATTGTGTTATCCAGCTGTTGGAGCTCCAGGTTGGTTTAAAGGTGGTGGAGCGCATGGCAATAATGAGGATGGTTGTATTTGAAATAAAACACCACTATACTCCACACTGTATCCTACAGTAGTGTGTACTGCCCACTGTATACGCCCCTTGTGTGCGGTATACAGTACAGTAACACCTTCTGATTTACAGTGTAGTATACTAATACAGTCACATGACCAATTACCTCACATTTACCTCAGAGCTGTTACTGTATCCACTGTTTAGAGCTAGCTGCTGCTAACGCTGCTCAGTTCACCTGAGATACGGTTAGCCTAGCTGTTAGCTCCCCTCGGCTAATCACTCTAAAACTGATCCTCTAAAGCGAGTTCATCTTTTATTAATCTTCAGACCTGTATATTTAACTTTCTGAGGCTCATTCTGATGAACACCACCCGATACAATCACTACACCCACATTTATACTCGGAGTGGGCTGCGTTTAGCTCCCCAGTGTTACCCACCGCCATTTTCTCTGGCTGAAGCAGGCTGAGAGCTGGTGTGGCTGCAGTGCATGATGGGATGCAGTACACCATGAAGATAGCTCCACCTGTACACTAGAACCTCTGACTGGAGTAGAACACCATCCGGGTATCTCCAGTACACCATGAAGATAGCTCCACCTGTACACTAGAACCTCTGACTGGAGTAGAACACCATCCGGGTATCTCCAGTACACCATGAAGATAGCTCCACCTGTACACTAGAACCTCTGACTGGAGTAAAACACCATCCAGCTATCATAAGGCTATATGACAGCCTACATAACCCTCCATGAAATTTAATAAATGCTTATTCCACACTACAAATATTGAGATCTTGGCAAGTACAGTGATCTAATACCTAGTTAATATATATTTTTAAATTATATATTTAAAATTGCTGTAAGCTAAGATTGTTCTTTTTATTACCAGATATTATTTTACATGGTCTAAGTAATTTACTAGGCCAGAATATTATAATATGTTGGGAAAGGTTGAGGATAGCTAATTTACACTAGCTGTAAAAGATTTTCCCCATATTAAAAAAATAAATAAATAAAAATATGAAAAGAATGAGCGTCTAGCTCGACTTACTCAACAACACGGGACACAAGCTAACTTAGGGCAGGTATATATCTGTTACTTAGTAAAGATGACCAACAAACGTACCCAGGAGCTGTGCTGATTATTATGTAATAAGAAAAATCATACAACTCTACTTACTAATCAGCAGAGGACATAAACTAATGCTAGCATGCTAACGAGCTAACTTAATCACTTGCCACTTAAAATGATCCGTAATGTACTTGCACCACTTTAAAGGGCAACGGGTCAACTTGTTATACATGCCGCCAGCAGAGGGCGATGGCAGCAAGGCATGGATACCCCAGGGAACCCCAAATCCCAGAATCCTCGTGGGTAATCAGAGCCAACCAGGTTCACCTGGCGGCACAAGATTTAAGAGTGTGACAAGCAGACCTGCTCTGTCACTCTTTTGGTCTAGGGTGACTGGTATGGTACTGGTGTGAAAAAGAGAAGTGTGAAAAGTTCTGGAAACAAGGCCAGACTAAAGGAGACCTCGTTAGTGACTCCTTGTTCACCCTTTCAGGCTTTTTTGTTTTCTGGGGCTTATGTTATCTTGTATGTAAGACACGCCATATTGGTGTCTCTTTTGCCATTTCCCGCGTTTTTCCTCCCTCACCATTTGTGGACGTGCAGGTCACACTTCCGCCAGTGGTAGGCCACTTGGTTGGGGACAGCAAGGTCGCCAGTTTGAGCCCCACCCCCTGTGACATTCCCAGTAAACATTGGCCAGCTTAATGCTGACCTTACACTAAACGATTTTCAAGCGGTTTTACTGTCGCAGATACATTTCTAAAGTCGGAACAAAATCGTGAGTCTTGTTAGAGTAGCGTCGTGCTCGCGTCATCTCGATCGTTCAGTGTAAGGTGGTCAGGGCTGCAGTTTTCAGTCGGTCTGTTTCTCGTCCTGGCGTTCCGATAAAATCAACCGTGTTTAATATGATCGTGAGTCGTAGGTGTTGGTTTACGCAAATAGTGACGTAAACATTGTCGACAACCAATAGGAGAGCTCCATTCAGCTCCAAACGGGAAGCCGCGAGCCAGGTACAGGAATGTTTGGCGGAGATTGGGCATGGAGGGGAGTCCAGTGAGGGTTCGGAAACCGCGGTTCTCCTGGACTGTCGACAAGGAGGAGAAGCTGATGAAGCTGGTGGAGCTGTGGAGAGGAGGAGAGTGCTTCTTTAATGTGTCTCCCCCTTTATACCACGACAGAGTGGAAAAGGTGGACAGAATTTGCTCAAGCCCTCGAAATCCCCGGGTTTAACGTGAGCCCCGAAATGACGCAAACATAAACACATCCAGGAGATCATTAATGCGCAGAGATACGCAGTAAACAGTCCGGTTCTAAATCACGCTCGTTTTAAAGCCATGTTCATGTTCTCCTATCTTGTAACGGAGGGAAGTTGTGCTATGCTAAAGCTAACTAGCTAAAACACTGCCGAACGGGGCTACAGTGTTTACATTAGCCTACCAGCGAGCATGATGGGAACTACTCGCAAAATCTAGTTGCAGTTTTGTAAATAGTGACTCTGCAAGATTACCAGTCTTGACAAAATCATAGCCTGTGACTGAAAGTCTGTGATTTGTCTTTAGATGTGAGAGGGTGTCAGACTTTAGTGTGTTAAATGGCTTTTCAAACTCTCCTAGTGTCTGGTTAGCATAAATGTGTTTAAATCTAGTCAGATTTGTGGTTTCCACGTTGTTCAATGGTTCAGATGTTTACTGGGATTCCCTTCACTGTGCACAATAAACTGGGCTCCACAACAATGCATGTTACTATTTTTTTTTTGTTGTTGTTGTTGCTGCTTTTAATTTAGACCCGTGGAAACTTCCTCTCTGCACCTGACCATCCAAACACTAAAAATAACTAACAAAAAAAAAATTTTGGTTTGGTTGTAAGTGTAATAGCAGTCTCAGATTATTCAGGGGTTCTGAGTTATTTAAATTGTAGACTTGCACAGATACCGGCCATTCTGGGCTATAGTTACAGAGACACGTATACATACACCCAACCGAAATAACGCCGGGTATGGCTAAATTCCACAGCAATGTGGGAACGGCCTGAAGGTGAAATACTCTGAACAATAATGGAAATACAGGGGAAAGTTAATTATGCTGCCATTTATACTCGTACCTTTCAGTGCTTCTCGGAATTGGTATGCTCAGTGAGTGAAAGACAGCGTCTCATTTCCAACACGACTACATACGGATTGCAGAATGAAGTCATGAGCCACCTGGGCTCTCTTACACTGACATAATGCATAATGTGCTATTTAGCTTCAGCAGGGAGGTTTAGCTGAGGTGATGTATTACTCTTGGCACAATGCCGTGTGGGTCTTCAGTCAAGGACAGCCTTCAGTATGGCAAAATATGCCGAGTACTCTGTAGGCTACACCGGGGAATAGAACGTAGAGGAATGTAGTAAATGGTGTAAATCATGAGGCAGGCAAGAAAAAGCTTTGTTGAGGATAATTACACTCGATATGGTTTTCCCCATATGATGCTTGAGCAAATCTGGATCTGGTTAATGTATGTACTCAATGCAAATCGTGAACGTGATTCTGATTGCACTCATGAACATTGGAAAAGCATTTAAAGCCAGAGTCAAGTGGAAACCTCATGGACACATTTTCTCCATGTCCCAAAACTAGCATCAGCCAGGACATGTCTGGTGTCTGAAGTTTGCTTCTTTAATTTTAAACTGGTTTGTGTAGCTACAAAGTAATGCTGGGGTCGGACTGTACGATCTAATGGTCTTTCATTATGGTGTATGTGAGATTAGACCATCATAGTGCCATAACCAGTACATATTTTACTCCGGCCTATCAGCTTTAGTCATGTTAATAGTGGTTCAGCTTAGTGGTCACTGAGAAGGCGTGTTAACAAACTGTCAGTCACGGCTACAAAAGGGATGTGTATGATGCTGCTGGTTTTGTGTTCCAAAATTAAAGGAGAGTAAGCGACGTTGCTGAGGGGTCAGGAGGAGGACGGTATGTGCTGTCGAACCTTCAAAGAGAACTCGAGGTAACGACTGTGAAGAGTGGTATCAGTTTCACAGATGTGGTTCTAGTTGTGATGGGATTAGCGCTTAGCCGTTAGCATTGTGGTAGTCTGTTTTTACTGCTGATGTTAAATACTAAGTGCGTGTTATTATTTTGACAGATGTGGTTTGTGGCTCATTGGTCCACCTGACAGCTGCAGTGGTACCTTGCCACCTTTCAGAAATTAAAATAAAGGAGGGGAGATGATGGGGGGAGGGTGGTTGGCATGGTCATGTGTAAGTGACGTGTTCGCAATCGTGTCCCGTATTTGAACTGGGGTGGGTGGGGGTTTATCTGATATATTGCGGTAATACGGAACAAAGTGTGTCCTGAATTTGAGATGGGTTGAGACGGTGATTGCGATCATTCATGTGAGTGTGACAGATGTGTATATCGGACATACGGAACAAATCGCATCCCGTTTTGGTTTAATATGGGACGCAACATTTTAATTGCCAAATAAAGGACGATTCCGTATTTTACGGGATGGGTGGCAACCCTAACAGTGTGTGCTCTAGAGAGTCCTAGTTCTGTAGTTCTGTCCTCGTACTGGTCAACATCAAGAAACACGTCGTAGGAGATGTCAAACTTGGTGGAAAGATACACAAAACTCTGATGTGCTAGACTTTCCCATTGGGGAGGTCATGGTACATCCCAGATTCCACATGGCTGTTCTTTGTTTACATTACACTATACAGCTGTTCCTCATTTCCGATTCTCTGAAATTGTTGGATCTGATATCACATTGGATTGGTGCTGAATTCATGTAGTCTGACCCTGGCGTTATGGAGGCGTCTACCACGCAAGTTAGCATCAATGCAAAATGACTGCTTGCACATGCAGTCACCTTTTGTAATTCTGTGTAACTGAATCTTTAAAATGTAGACTTTCAAGTATTTGGTTTGTATAATATTTCATACACACTCATCATCATCATCATCGAAAGAACAGCTGCACCTAATAGGAGGGGTGGGATTGCAGGTCTGTTAGGAAGGATCAATAACTGATGATAAATTTAGACTGATATGATCAATATTTATTGAGCTACACATACAGAAGTCTGTCTCTCAGTATGGCGTCGGGCCGCCGTGTTCGCTAACCCAACACGCCAGACGTCTCGGTATGGAGCTGTAGAGGTTCCTAATGGAGTCCTGTGATAATCCATCCCATGCAGCTTGAACATCCTCACACAGTTCCTGCAGGTGGTGCGGTAGGGGTGGCGGTGGAGGGACACCAGGTCTTCTGGATTCATCTTGGTGCTGACCACGGTGCCTCCACACACGGATTCGTTGGGCGTCTCCACCAAGACTAAAGCGGGACTCGTCACTGAAGATGACCCGCTGCCATTCTGAGTCCCTCCATGACAGTCTGGTACGACACCACTGCAGTCTTTGGTGACGGTGACGTGGTGATCAGGACAGTTGTGGTAACGGTCTGTAGTCCTGCATGGTGCAGCCGTCTGCCAATGAGGCAGTAAGTGACATTGCAACGCCATAAGGCTTTCCAGGCCTGCTGGTCGAGTGACGATTCACCGGCGTGAGCCTTTCCAGGCACTGCAGCTACAAGGCTTCCAAGGCTGGTGCCTGAGCAATGCTACACCCCAAATGGAATCTGCTCTGAGGCTCTGTAAGCAGTATATGTAGCGGCTATCGCTGAATGCTGACATTAATGTTTTGTGACGGATGTAATTTTGAACACCTGCCCTGTCATTAGTCAAGTTCGACTCGTGCCCAATTTTCGCGTCACTGGGCCGCTGAAAGCTTGGCAGACCTCTGAGTCATCACCCGTTTAGCCTGACAGTTTGTCGAATGATGATGTGGAGGAGGGCGACACCTGACAAGGAGGGAGGAGAAAGGAAACCCAGGCACTGCCACACATCTCTTTCTGTTCTGTCTCTCTTCCACACGCTCTGTTTTATTCCGTTTCCTTTAATCTCTTCCTCCTTTTTTCCCCTCTATTAAGTACAAACCAGAACCCTAGACATAACGGCCGTGATTTCCTCCGCTGCCACGGAACAATGTTCTCGGTGTCCGGGAGAAGGAATGACGGAGAAAGGAGGAGAGAAAGAGAGGCAGAGTGTGACTCAACATTTCCCTGCACATATGTCAGTGAGCTCATAGTCTGGAACTCATTGGAACTCTAAGGCCAGAGGCAGCAGGAGCACAGGGGAGCTCAGCGGTGGGCACTTTGTGTGACTTGGCTTTAGAAAGGCAGTCTCCCAAAAGACACACTGGCCAAACAGCTTCCACATGTTTAATGCACTGTCAGGGATAAAGACACAAGGCAGACCCAACGATGGGGCTCCTGGCTCAGGGTTGGTCGGAGCTTTTAACACTTCCATGTTGCCGTTATTGTCAGTGATTGTATTTTTAATTACTGCAGCTGTAGAGGTTCCTAATGGTGTCCTGTGATAATCCATCCTATGCAGCTTGAACATCCTCACACAGTTCCTGCAGATGGTGCGGTAGGGGTGGAGGTGGAGGGACACCAGGCCTTCTGGATTCATCTTGGTGCTGACCACGGTGCCTCCACACACGGATTCGTTGGGCGTCTCCACCAAGACTAAAGCGGGACTCGTCACTGAAGATGACCCGCTGCCATTCTGAGTCACTCCATGCCAGTCTGGTACGACACCACTGCAGTCTTTGGTGACGGTAATGTGGTCTTAAGGACGGTCGTGGTAACGGTCTGTGTGCATGTAGTCCTGTGTGGTGCAGCCGTCTGCCGATGGTGCTGCACTAACAGGATGACTCGCTGGATGTCTGTAATGGTGGCTGTTGTGTCAGTCAGGTACAGAGATAAGACCCGCCCTTGCTTATGTCAAATGTGCAGCTGAGGGTGAAACTTGAACCATTAGCATGTCTCACAATGTCAAACCCACCCACCAAATTTCATTCCTGTCGGTTGATGGGTTTATATATATGGGACATTTAATAAGCTTGAAATATAAAATATAATTCCTAATATTTTAGTTTGTGTTTGAACATAGGAGATGGTAAAATTTTGCTGTTAAAAAAAATATGAATTTTTGACATTTTTAAACTTCTATTCTCTCTGATGTAATACTTAGAAATACAAATTTAAGCCAGAGGGTGAATTAATTTGTAATTTCAGCACCTTACAAGTTCAGACCACCTAAGAAAGCATTGCCAAATTTTAAACTTAGGAAATTACATCATATAATCATTAATATACAGTAATACTCGATCTACCCGTCATCTTTTTAACTCCTTAGGAGACGAGCTGGGGTTTCTTAGGGTCCCCTGTAATTCCAGTAATACTACTATCGGCATGAGGCAGTAAAGGCTGTTGCCATGAGCTCATGTGTGAACATCCCGATAAGAGTTAATGAGGGTGTACCTTCCTCAGACATACCCACACAGTTACACGGGGAACCAGGCACCCCTGATAGGGCGGCATGGGCGGACCATGTTACAGCACAGTTTTTGTGCCATGAGGCCTCGTTATCAGTGCCCGGATATCAGTACCAGCCTTGCGTAACACGACAGCCTGGAGTCAGACGGACACGAGCAGATAGGAGTTTTCCACAGCCTGGTATTAACCATTCTCATGAGAGACGCTGAAGACGTAATTAGTTCATGTCTCTTTTCACATTGCCAGCAAGCGTGTGTGTGTATGTATGTGTATATATATATATATATATATATGCATCTAAGAATCGGTCAGGTGGTCCAGATGTGGTGGATGCCTTCCCTGGCACAGTTCCGAGGAGAATTCCCTGTAGACTGGGATTTTATCCACCACTGGTAGACCCGTATGACCGTACGCTTCCATACACCTGCAGATTCAGCTACTTCCTTCACACTATGGTCTTTGGCCACGCCCACATGCAGTCCCTCTTTTTAACCAAACATTAACATCTGCTCTGGAGCCATTTTCCACACATAGAACGAGGCATTACAGACAAACACATTTTTGATTTTTACGATTTTTAAATTTTGCTGCTTTGGTCTGGGAAGATGTGCTCTCCTCTGTGTGTGAAGAGCCAATGGGATGGCGGTCGGGTAGACTTGCTAGGGGGCCTGAGGGGCTCTGGGTGTTGCCTGTGGCTCTACCAGCAGGGGGCTCCAAAGCAGAGCTTGTGGAAGGATTGGGCGCGCAGCTAACGGCGTCAGTGGCCGGACTTGTAGCAACGGGCTGAAGTTCAGACACGTATGACCGTACGCTTCCATACCCCTGCAGATTCAGCGACTTCCTTCACACTATGGTCTTTGGCCACGCCCACATGCTCAGTCACTATTTTAGCCATTAACGTTAGTTAAGATTAGAACTATTTTGCCAATTAAAGACCTCGTCAACCTCCGCGTTTAACACATCTGTGAAGACGCACTACTGAACCCACTAGTGAGCACACATGCCTAGAGCAGTGGGCAGTCCTAGGCATGGCGCCTGGGGAGCAGTTTGAGATCGGTACCTTCCTCAAGGGTACTCAAGTCATGTACTTTCGGTTCAGGGAATCAACCTGCTTCCCTAATCGCAGCCTATAACGTATTTTCCACACATGAAATGATGCACCACCTCTTCTCAATCTCCAAACCCCGTCACTCTCACCCCGCAGGTATTTGTAGCCCCCTCATACTCATGCAGCGCCATCTGCAGAAGCCTGAAGCTACTACACCAGATTATTTTTTTGGATAAGTTGATCGAATGCTATCAATGCCGCACAGCTGGGATGTGTACACACACACACACACACACACACATCCCAATGCATACTTATATACTGTGGTGCATACAATATGCCCCCACCCCATGTTCTAACAGGAGCCAATATCCTGTAACAGAACCATCCAAGTCTTTAACTACAGCCCGTCCCCTGGATCTCTCTGGCCAGGACAGAGCTTCTGCAAAAGATTAGTTCTAATGCAACAGCATCACGCACAGAACCCAGTAATGCCCTGAACTCGCTTCATTCAGATGTGGAGCTCATTACCACCATCACCAGCCCACTTCGGTTGTTGCTGATTGCTATGACAACAATCGTGTTGATGAAACATGTTTACTCAGGCTTTATTTACTTTTGCTCATAATCCATTTTAGCTTACTGAGCAACTGTCTGTTATGAAAGGCAGCGGTGAAGACGAGGGAGGCGATGATGGTTGAGTGAAGAGAGAGAACTGTAAGGAAGAAAAAGTTGGCATGGAAACAAAGTAGTGGGGGGAGGAAAGGTAAGACTTGGAACGGGATGCTCTTCCCGCCTGGAGCCAGGTTTTTCTGCCAGTGGAAAAGCTGCCAATCATTAGTTACGTCTCCTGAAAACTTGGCCACGGTGTTTAAACAGCTTAACATATCAAAGGCTCACGGCTACATAGCTCAGTGATCGCCATCTCTATGAATGCTGGCACTTGTTGCAAATTAGCACGTCATCTCAGAGCGAGATCCAGGCCAAGCTCACTTTCACCTCCCCAAATACAGACCGGGCTTCGAGCTCTGACATTAGGGGAAGCCCCTACAGCCAAACTGTGTGCAGAAAGTTTCGTAGAGCTATTCCGAAACCATGTTTTAGTTCTCAAATCGTGGTTAACCCTTTACTGTACACATGGCAACAGTGACTATTATGGCCTGGTGTTGGGCCACCAGACCCAAACATCTCACTATGGAGCTGTAGAGTCCTAATGGTGTCCTGTGATAATCCATCCCATGCAGCTTGAACATCCTCACACAGTTCCTGCAGGTGTGGTAGGGGTGGAGGTGGAGTGACACCAGAGCTGTAGGGTAGCCGGTTTTTCAACTCCCAGTCCTCCATCTGGCGCAGCACATGGGCGAACGCCTTTTAGCGCTCACTTTCAGGATGAACTATTTAAAATGTTCACTATCCAACAATACTGAGTGCCATTGGCTCACATCCTTTTCTAAAGACATGCATTGCATTTGCATTGGTTTAACAAGGTCATGTGACATTGTGACTGGCCTTCTGGCTTCCTGGTCAGCTCTCTAAAAGCTAGTCAGTTAGTCTGACTCACGAATGTCCTCCATTCCACCCAGTTAGGGGAGTAAAGCGTCATGTATGTGTTATATAGGTTAGGTTATGATTTTATTCTGCTCTAGTGTCAGGCCTGATCCCGCTCCGTTTATGATGTCATCGTCCTTTTGGGCCTATGAAAGTGGCCACCCTACTTACAAAATACCACCAACACCCACCTACCAACACTAGCAAGCGACACACAGTCACTTCTTATGGGAGAATCTGATTTGTAGTTGCGACAAATCAAGTTGAGAAATTTTCACTTTGTGAAGCGACATTGTCAATGAGTGGCTCCAACGAATTCTCCAGACCAATCGTAGACACGGGGCTCCGAGGTCCCCCAGCTTCTACTCACTGAAGCTTTTGGATGTATCCTCTTTCCCCAGTTTATATGACGCATCTGTGTACGTATACATTAGCAGAGAAATGAGGAAATGAAGAATTAAGCAAGTAGCAGATATTGTTGGAGTCACTGGTATTTTTGGAATGGCGGTGGCGTGGCTATAGCTCACAGCGGCTGCTCCGGACACAACAACGGTGCTTTTTGTTTATTTTTGTTTATTTTCGTGTCTCGCGTACTTCATTGGCACGTGGACACAAGAGCAGCCGGTGTCCATGTATATTTGTTTGTCTTGTAATGGTCGTGTGTATTTAGTATACTGTCTTGCACACGTGCACTTCATGTTGTATTGTGTAGTCTATTGTTCTATGTAGCACCTTGGTCCTGGAGGAGCGTAATTTCGTTTCACTGTGTACTGTACACCACTGTATTTGGTTGAAATGACAAATAAAACCACTTGACTTGAATCACTCCATAGCTAGCTTGGTTAGCCAGCATGCTAACCACCCAATAAAGCTAGTTATGAATGCAAGCGGTTAGATTACCATGCAAATCCATTGGACAATGATAATATGGGTCGTCAAAACTAACCAGCCTTCCTGGACCTTGTACACGCCCATATGCAACGACGTGAGTGGCCCCTGTCACACCCTTGTCGCCCGCCTTCCGATCCCTGGTCCATTATAAGTCCCTAATACACAGGCACCATCACCGACTGTAGCTCATCTGTTGCTTGCTGGCCACCATCTACTCCACTGTTCATCATCCGGACCTCAAGGCCGCTGTGGACCAGATCCTATGGCTGACCATTCCCAACACAGCATGGTTGTGTGTGCGTGGGGCTGGTAGCTCTTTCCACACTCTTCAGAGCCACTGCCACTGAGAGTGGTTCACCACATGGACATCTTGAGAGTAGAGCAGCTCTGCGGTCAGAAACTGACCACTTGTGAAGAGCTAGAGGATGACTACACTGACAGCTTGCACTTGCCAACTTGTTGCTAATGCTTAAACCCTTCGGGCCACTAGAGCAGGGAAACGCCTCCCTCGCTTCTACTCCGCCTTTCAGCCTGCTCGATATGTTTCTGTCTTCCTCCGTCACTCTTCTAGCCTGGGGATCCAGAGCGCAGTGACGACGGAGGAACAGAGGCATCATGGGGATCAGGTGAGAGCCTGCATACAGCTCAGAGCTCGCAGCCTGTCCAAGCCCTATCCATCACCCAGCTCGCACACACGCTCACACGTACCACCAGGGTCACCATGCCATCCGAGATCAAAGAGACCCCCCCAGCCCAAAGCGGGACAGAGAGACAAAGCACTTACGCCTTCTTCCCGCAGATTGATCCCTGGTACCAGTTCCTGCACGTGCTGAAATACTTCTTCTTGGTGCCCATGACCTGCTGAAGGGCGCACATGTTGGGCCTGCCGATGAGAGGTGTAGCAGGGAGGACAAGAAGAAAGGAGAAGAATTCCAGGACTGGATTCAACATGACATACTTTTTAGAGGCAGTCCAGTTAGCAGCGTTTTTGTGCAAGGCTTTCGACAAATTGGTGTTAATGACACAGGTGGAAGTTAAAAGGTATTAAAGCAAAAAGCCATCAGTTCTACTACTACTCAGATTCCATTTTATAGAAGGCTTTGATAAGGTTTTGGGAAACAATTTGACAAAGTCTAAGTAATAATTAAAAAAAAAAAAAGTTTTAGCCAAGTCAGTATTATGGAAACATTATTTTTTGTAATTTATTTATTTATATATTTATATTTACCAATCAAAAATTTAAAATGCCTTTGATAAAATGATTTTTTTTATTATTGTGTAATCAATTTCTCAGTTTAACAATTTAATACATTTCTCAGTTTTACCTTAGCAAAAATAATAAATAAATAAACAAATAAATAAGTTTGCCAGTGTTTGGAAAACAAATTAAAAAGTCAATTAGTTAAACATTTGTTGAACAAATTAAACAACTTTCACAAATTACTTGAACTTCATTGTCTGACAATGTTTGAAAATAAAAAAACATATTTAAAGTTTTTTTTTTTTATTTCAAAAAGCTTTCATCTATAGATTTGCAACTCTAGCCATCCAACTGACAAAATCAGTCATATAAATGGTTCATTGACCATTTTATTAAATCCAAAAACAAATTTAAATAAAAGTTTGATTAAAAAAAAACTCCAAGTCAGTCCAGTCTGTAGTTTCTAAAATCTGAAGTTTAATTTTTAGCTAAGGATCAATATTTTACTTTCACAAATATTAATCATTAATCCATGCCAATGAATAACTAAAGCATAACAGGTTGACAGACTTTAGGAAAGCAGATTAAACCCTCACCTGTAAGTTTAGCATTTAGGAAAACCTGGAATATTATTAATTCGTCTTTAAAACACGTCTTATTAAAAACACGTCTTTAGAATTCCATTACAGTTTTCCAATATTTAGATTTGTGGATTCCCAAAAGAAACTCACTCCTGAGTGGGGAATGAATAAGCCTTACCCCTGCTTCTTGGCCCGGATACGGCTGTGAGACACGATCTTATCATAAGCAGACGAGTCCACCTGGTCCAGGTAGGAAAGGGCCAGCAGGGCCAAGGTGGTCACCAGCAGGAGCTTCATTATGGCTGTCCCCCTGCAGACCAAACCCACTGAAAAACCAGGAGAAATGGGAGCAGGCTACAGAGGAGCAGTTTTTATATCACCCCTCCCCTCCACTCACACTCCCTCACACTCACACACACAGAGGGGATGAATGCAGAGTGCAAATATCAACCTATGTAACCTCTCCCTCCCTCAGAGCCTGGGAAGCCCTGGACGTCTGACTTGTGTTCCTCTGAGGAGCTGAACACCTAAAGGTGGCGGTGCTCGTTTGTCTGCTTCCCCTTATTTACATTTCACCAGGTCAATAAGCTTACGGTATTACTCCATCGTATCTTCCACCCGAGTGGCTTCAGGAGTTAAACACTCCATTACTTCGTTACTGTAGTTACTAAAAATAAAAATCTGCTTATGACTGTTTATGGATTTATACGAGAAGGAGAAGCAGTAGCATTGCTGCATCTCTCACCATCAGAAGAATTGTTGCACCTTGAAGGAATCAGCCCACAGGAACGAAACTTGGTGGGTAGGTTTGACATCATGGGACATGCAAATTGGTTCACACTCGGCCCCACATATGTGACGTAAGCAAGGACGGGTCTTACCTCTGTACCTGACTGACCCAACACCACCATTACAGACATCCAGCACCATCGGCAGACGGCTGCACCACGCAGGACTACATGCACACAGACCGTTACCACGACTCTCCTTAACACCACGTCACCGTCACCAAAGACTGCAGTGGTGTCGTACCAGACTGTCATGGAGTGACTCAGAATGGCAGCGGGTCATCTTCAGTGACGAGTCCCGCTTTAGTCTTGGTGGAGACGCCCAACGAATCCGTGTGTGGAGGCACCGTGGTCAGCACCAAGATGAACGGTGTGTTATCACATGTCCAGAAGGCCTGGTGTCACTCCACCTCCACCCCTACCGCACCATCTGCAGGAACTGTGTGAGGATGTTCAAGCTGCATGGGATGGATTATCACAGGACACCATCAGGAACCTCTACAGCTCCATACCGAGACGTCTGGCGTGTTGGGTTAGCAAACACGGCGGCCCGACGCCATACTGAGAGACAGACTTCTGTATGTGTAGCTCAATAAATATTGATCATATCAGTCTATATGTGTATAATCGCTGTCCAAAGAAGGCAACGGAATGGATTTTAATGGAAGTCAATGGAACCGGACTTTTTCCCAGGAATTTTTAGGCCACCTCTGTTGGTTCACTCATCTGGAAACTTTCACATAAGGCAAACAGCAGATGCTGTGTTCAAATGATGCATGAAAGTAAAAATCGAGAAAAATAGAGATACATTTTCCTCCGGAATGTTGGGATATCTATGTGACTCTGGAAAAGCCTGCTCTCAAACGGCGCAGTGTCTTCTAGACTGCTGAAGTGAAGATATTAGGATGATAGCTTTACTGCCATGTAAAGCCATCCCATCCTCCTCTGACTCTCTCCTGATCTCTGGGCTTCCATCCAGGTCTAATATACTGTACGAGTGTGACAGTTTAGCTGCAGGCTAGCTGCGGGATTAGGCCTCGGGGATCTCTCTGGACAAGTCAAAGCCAGACGGGAGCATTTTAAAAGGGAAGGGATACGCTCCCGGGAATTAGAGCTTCTCTTATCTCACTTGTTCTGGCACTGACAGGTGTATGGAAAGAGTGAACAGGGAACTGGGGGTTGGACGAGAGTATGAGAGCGTGAGTAACCCAAGAGGAGGGGCTTTAGATATGAGCATCAGTGTTTGACTTAACCCTGTGTGCATCACTACCTCTAGTGGTGGAGGTAGAGTAGCACAGCTTTAGGCAAAGGCTCAAAGCTGCTGTTGCACCAAACCCAAGATTCAAATTCAGATCATATGTAGGAATGTAGGCAAATGAGAGCGGTCAGCGGAGTGGACGCCGCTTTCCAAATTTATGATCCACTGAGGGGTAAAGCAACTCAGTTCACTGGATTGGCTGCCCACCCTCACTTCATCTTATCAGCTCCACTGACCATACAGGACACTCTGTAGGTGTACAGGTCCAGACTGTAGTCCATCTGTTTCTCTGTATACTGTATTACCCTGTTCTTCAATGGTCAGGACCCCCACAGGACCACCACAGAGCAGGGATGATGTGGGTGGTGGATCATTCTCAGCACTGCAGTGATACTGACGTGGTGGTGTGTTAGTGTGTGAGTGGCTGCTGGACAACTCAGTGTGAGTGCTGTCCTGTGGGCAGCATCCTGTGACCGGCGTCCTGTGTCCACTAGTCCTTCATCAGAGGATGACCAACACTGCACTGTGCAGCAGCAGATGAGCTATCGTCTCTGACTGCACATCTACAAGGTGGACCAGCACGGTAGGAGTGTCTAATAGAGTGGACAGTGAGTGGACACATTTCTGTCTTTGTCCTCATGTGTTGGACCGTTTCCACTCCATGCCACAGTGAGGCCTTTTCAGGTACAGAGTGGTATTATGAAACAGGACAGGCTGTGTCTAGCCGGCTAGCATGCTAGCTTCAATAGTTATCTTTGCAATACCATACATAGACGTCTTTTATGGCCTCATGTCCTCCATCCAACCAAAATAGTTGTTTTTGACTTACTGGTCAACTGTCCTCTTGCTGTCATAAAGTTTTATTCTGGATACTTGTGATGTCAGAGCACCAGTAAGTCGAATCTTGGGTGTCTGGATCTTTTTAGCTGAGCTAGATGACGAGTCCTGCTTTAGTCTTGGTAGAGACCACCAACAAATCCGTGTGTGGAGGCACCGTGGTCAGCACCAAGATGAACGTTTGTGGTCACACGTCCAGAAGGCCTGGTGTCCCTCCACCTCCACCCCTACCGCACCCTCTGCAGGAACTGTGTGAGGATGTTCAAGCTGCATGGGATGGATTATCACAGGACACCATTAGGAACCTCTACAGCTCCATACCGAGACGTCTGGCGTGTTGGGTTAGCAAACACAGCGGCCCGACGCCATACTGAGAGACAGGCTTCTGTATGTGTAGCTCAATAAATATTGATCATATCAGTCTAAATTTATCACCAGTTATTGATCCTGGTCACCTTCATCTTCCTTCCCAACACTACTGCAATCTCACATGTCATTCTGGGAGAAGATATTCAAATAGTAATTTCTGATCAAGTTGGGCAAATATACGGTAACATGCCATGCTTTACAACAGGCTAGTAGGATGAATATTTTATTGGCTACATGTTAAAACCCAAACCCCCTGCTGCAAATTAACTCAGGACTGTTAAAGCCCTTGAGCAAGTCTTGCAATGTCAGACGGAGCGCAGCAGGGTGCTAATCCGAAACAGATAGAGCAGATAAGCCCACTGTGCCACACCAAAGGGTAGTTAGTCAGTTAGAACCTAGCGAAGAATGCCACCCAGGGTTTAGCTGCCCCCTCCTGTGAAGTACTGCGGTGGGTCTAGGCTAAAACCATTACAACCACACAGGCCCTTAGACAAGAGAAGCACATGAAGGGACTCAGCTCGGGGCACCTTGCTAGGCCTGCCTCATCCGGGGACTGTCTACACGGCCAGCTCTCGGGACAGGCAAGTTGGGTTTGATAAGGGTGTGATAAGCTGAAAATGGAATTACTAGCCTATGTGTTGTGTAATGGGTGGGCAATTTCAGCAATGCATTGGAAACCGTCAGATATTAGCAACATCTTGCCTCGTGTTTCTCTAAATCCATTCAGCTGGACGTTTTTGGAATGAAATCGCTGATGGGATGAGCCATGTGGGATAAAAGGCAGTAACCCGAGTGATATTTCCCAGTTTTTGGGTTAATTCCATCCATTCAAATGTTTTGGGAGTTCACTTTGTATTTGCACAACGAAGACAGTGTTGAGAGAGAGAGAGAGAGAGAGAGAGAGAGAGAGAGAGAGAGAAAGACTGAGAGAGAGAGGGAGAGACAGAGAGAGAGAGAGAGATCAAAGCTCGATTTCCATATAAGACAGTGACCCAGTTAGTGCTCCAGCCAAGAAGAAGAAAGCACCAAAAGACATGATGTGTCGGAACTAACTGAACTAAGACGAGCAACATGGTGTTCGGCAACTCATTAGCGCCCCCCTTTGCCCCTCCTCTTTGATTTGTGGTGAGATTAAATACTGCTGTATTTCAAGTTTCATAACTCAGAGTTCATTCCATGTTGGTACACACTCATCTCCAGAAGAACTGCTGCACCCAGAGAGAGGTGTGGGAGTGCAGGTGTGTGGGGAAGGAGGATAAAGGTGACCAGGATCAATAACTGATGATAAATTTAGACTGATATGATCAATATTTATTGAGCTACACATACAGAAGTCTGTCTCTCAGTATGGCGTCGGGCCGCCGTGTTTGTTAACCCAACACGCCAGACGTCTCGGCATCATGGAGCCGTAGAGGTTCCTGACTGTGGACTGCAGGCAGGCCAGTTCAGCACCCGGGCTCTTCTTCTGTGATGCTGTGCTGTTGTGATGGATGCAGTATGGGGTGTAGTAGGGGGGGCCTTCCCTGACCTGGTCTGGATGGGAGCACACGTTGTCCTGAAACCTCTATATGCTGTTCAGCATTGATAGTGCCTTTCCAGATGTGTAAGCGGCCCAAGCCATAGGCACTAATGCAAATACCCATAGCCTCAGAGAGGCAGGCTTCTGGATGGTGTGCTGATAACAAGCCTGATGGAGCTCTGCTCCTGAG
This sequence comes from Prochilodus magdalenae, assembly GCA_024036415.1. Classification (NCBI taxonomy): domain Eukaryota; kingdom Metazoa; phylum Chordata; class Actinopteri; order Characiformes; family Prochilodontidae; genus Prochilodus; species Prochilodus magdalenae. Next base: position 213,215 of record JAMWET010006583.1, read on the forward strand.
TCCGCAGGACATGGCGTCTGTGGTTTTCATACAGAATTCCAGAATTGGATTCATCTGACCACAGAACAGTTTACCATTTTTACTGAGCTCTGGCCCAGAGAAGTCGGCGACGTTTCTGCGTTTCTGGATTGTGTTGACATATGGGTTCTTCTTTACATTATACAGCTTTGACTTGTGTTTGTGGAGTGCACAGCTAATGATATCTGGAGGTGTTTCTGAGGCCATGCAGTGATTCCCAGTACAGAATCATGCCTGTTTTAAAGTAGTGCCGTATGAGGGCCTGAGGATTGTGTAGTTGGAGCTGTTCTGTACGGAGGAAGCCTTCCACCCATGTGCAGGATAAATCAACAGTTAATCGTTTAGTTGCAGTAATTGCTGGAAAAGGGAGATCACTCCAGATACAGAAAGCAAAGGTTATTGCACAGGACACTTTTGCCACTGTCTGTGTGTGTGCGCGTTTTGGCCGTGTGCAGATGTTGGCTCTCTGTGTGCATCTGTTGGCTGTGTGTGTGTGTGTGTGTGTGTGCATGTTCATTGGCTTTGTGTGTGTGTGTGCATTTGTTGGCTGTGTGTGTGTGTGTGTGTGTGGGTTCATTGGCTGTGTGTGTGTGTGTGTGTGTGTGTGTGTGTGTGTGTGTGTGTGTGTGTGTGTGTGTGTGTGTGTGCGCGTGTTAATTGGCTGTGTGTGTGCGTGTTCATTGACTGTGTGTGTGTGCGTGCATCTGTTGGCTGTGTGTGTGTGTGTGCGCGTGTTCACTGGCTGTTTGTGTGCATCTGTTGGCTGTGTGTGTGTGTGTGTGTGTGTGTGTGTGTTCGTTGACTGTGTGTGCGTGTGTGTGTGTGCATCTGTTGGCTGTGTGTGCGTGTGTCTGCGTGTCCATTGCGTGTGTGTGTGTGTGTGTGCGTGTTCGTTGGCTGTGTGTGTGTGTGTGTGTGTGTGTGTGTTCACTGGCTGTGTGTGTGTGTGTGTGTGTGCTACATGTATTATGTAACTAATGTCAATCTGGAAGAGATTACCACAGCACCTCCTCAGGAAGCAGGGATTGTAAGAGTTCCTAGAGAACCACAAACGCTGAAGTCGGCCGGTCCGCTGGATTCCTTTATCCGACCGGATGCTGAAAGTCTCACAGTGTATCAGTCCCATCTCAAACCACATAGTACGCATGACTTTCACTGATACGGTTATTAAGAACACCCCATGTGTTCTCTAATCCCCCTTTAAGGCTTTTCTCAGGCTATGTTAATCAGCCAGGGGGCATCCGTACTGTAAAGGCAGTTCAGGCACAGCCTGTAAAATCACACATCAACAAACTTAAACATGCATATCTGTAGTGTACATTAATACCAAATGTCACAGTTTGTGCTCAGTTTCCTCCCAAATATGTTCAGTTCAGCAAATTAAAGGAGCAATATGTAAGATTGTCCATCCAGCAGGAACTATTATACACCAGAAAATATTATATACCGGTCTAGAAGAAACATTCAGCAACAAGACATCTGTGGCAAACCATCATACTGTTATTTCTTCACATTTGTGTTGATAATTTTTGTAAATTTAGCATAAGGCTACCCTTATGAAGCCAAGTCAACATTGATTATATATAACAGATGTTCTCACAAAGCAGCTTCACAAAGAGCCTGCTGTCCGAGCCCCCAGTGAGCAAGCCAAGGGCCACAGAGGCAGAAGACACTCCCTCAGGTCAAAAGGAGAAAGCCTCGAGAGGCACCGAGACTCAAAGGGGAACCCATCCTCCTCGGGTCAACACCAGATAACAGGACCAGCACAGGAAAGGAGCGTTCAGGGTTTGTAAGGTGGAGGAATGAATGTCTGATTGGTCTGTAATTAAGTAGTCGGGTCATCAACCGAATTAAAGTTCATCTAAATGGTTTAAAACGCGTTTATAAATAGTTATTATTATTATTAGATCATAAACACCTTACAATCATTAATAAGCAGTTACAACATAATGAATGCACAGAAACAGCAGCTTGGTCTCCATCAGTCAGCATCAAATCACTGTAATCACACACAGATTTATCAGTCAGCCTGCCCCTTTTATTAATGTGTTATAACCTAAATTTATGCTTTTGAAAGTATGAATGTTAATAAACTAATTTTATATAATAAAACCCTAATGGCAGTCTTATTCTAAAGTGTTGCCGACTTCACTGTGGCTGTTTGTGATTGGTAGAAAATACAACTTCTAAACGTTAAAGATATGTCAAAATGTTTCTGCATAATTTTCTTTGGAACACTGAAAGCAAGACGAAAAGATTGGAAGGTGAAGAGTGAACACACTGAACACACTGAACACACTGAACACTATATACTGGAGTTCTATTATCAATAGTTTAAATAGAGGCTAGAGGTCTGTTGAATAAAACCTCTCTAGCATCTTCTTTAATGCTGAAAAATGAATAACTTGAAAGTGAAAGTGGGATGGAGGTATAAAATAAAAAAATAAAAAAATACTGGAATAAATAGGAGGTAAAAAGCAAAAGTACCTGCAAAGCAAGCAAAAGCAATGTACAATAAAAATATTAGATAGATAGATAGATAGATAGATAGATAGATAGATAGATAGATAGATAGATAGATAGATGCTCATTTTTTGGTTAATATCTTTAAAAATTTAAATAGTAAAAATATGAAAGTCTTAGCCATCATGCCATTTACAAGACCTACACAACAAAGTGTGAATACGCTATTGATTCTGGAAAAATAAATAAATAGTAAAGTACAGTAAATAGTAAAGCAATAAGTCAAGTACAAGTATAAAAAGGGTTATTAATGATAATAAAATAATAACACAATAATAACACAATAATAATATAATAATAACACAATAATAAAATAATAAGGCAAAAATGACAAAATGACACAATAAAATAACACAATAATAACGCAATAATAATAATAAAATAATAACACAATAAAAAAATAACACAGTAATAAAATAATGCATAATTTTCTTTGGAACACTGAAAGCAAGACGAAAACATTGGAAGGTGAAGAGTGAACACACTAAACACACTGAACACTATACTGGAGTTCTATTATCAATAGTTTAAATAGAGGCTTTATAAATAAAATAATAACACAATAATAACACAATAATAAAATAATAATAATACAATAATAAAATAATAAGACAAAAAAAAACACAATAAAAGAAACCAATAATAACACAATAATAATAATAAAATAATAACCCAATAATATAATAAAACAATAATAAATTAATAACACAATAATAACAGTAACACACAGATACATTTTCAGACGTCTTTATTTAGTTTTGTCCTTATAATAATGTACTGGCCCTTTAAACAAACATGGAATGATCTCTGTGTACAGACCGACATGCTAATGTGCGCACGATAGACGAAAGTCCAGTTTCCAGGTAACCCACTCAACTCTTTGAACCAGCCACCTGTGAACCTGCGGATATGGAAATGAGACGCATCACACTTTCACTATCATAAACGCTGATAGTGCAGGATGTTACATAAGAGATAAGGTAGCAGCTCAGTACGGTAGTAATACAAGGGTAACATGATACTGAAGTATATACGCTGAGAGAGGATCATTCAGCATTATTAATGCGCATGTAATAACCAATATTATAGAATAACTGCTGAGTACACTGGGAAAGTCCCCACGTCCTTGTGCTTACACGCTACACGCTCATTTCTGGGAGGGGTGGACATGGAGGACACGGGGTAATGAACTGAGTGAGGATGACCTCATACGCCAGGGAAGGTGAAAGGAGAGCTGCGTCATGCATAACTCCCAGTAAGGTACACGTTAAAGAGCTTCAAAGGTTTGCATAGTAAGAATAACACGAGTGTCGTAGGCTGTGCGATATGAAACCCCTCAACCTCAACCAATGACAAGGTTAGCATCAGTCCATGAACAAACACAGTAAGGCAGAGTGCACTGTTAAAAAGGGGACCTTGGAGGCCTTAGGGTAATCTACATGTCCAGTACACGGCAAAACGGGAGATCTTGGCTATAGAATATACAAGTGAGGACAATTTGGTGTACAGTAACTCAGTAAGTGAGCCCACCAACTATCAAGTGTACACCTCCAATCAGGTACAGCTGTTGAGCTTGTGTTGACCTACTGGACAGAGCTTGGTTCTAGCTAATGTTCCCTGTTCTCCTTCAGTGTTCTGTGCTGATGATGATGTGAATAGACGTCAGTGTCAGACTAATGAATGAGCTTCTATTAAAGACTGGTGGACTGAGAGACACTAGAGTCTCTTCACCTACACTGAGCTGATGAAGAGTTGTTCCTGTTCCAGAAATGATAATAGGACATTAGAGCCGTAATAAACCATGCTCCTGTTACTCTCCATACTTCAGTACATCTGAAGGTACATACTTTAGTACCGGTACTCTCCATACTTAAGTACATCTGAAGGTACATACTTTAGTACTGTTACTCTCCATACTTAAGTACATCTGAAGGTACATACTTTAGTATTGGTACTCTCCATACTTAAGTACATCTGAAGGTACATACTTTAGTACTGGTACTCTCCATACTTAAGTACATCTGAAGGTACATACTTTAGTACTGGTACTCTCCATACTTAAGTACATCTGAAGGTACTAACTTTAGTACTGTTACTCTTCATACGTAAGTACATCTGAAGGTACATACTTTAGTACTGTTACTCTCCATACTTCAGTACATCTGAAGGTACATACTTTAGTACTGGTACTCTCCATACTTCAGTACATCTGAAGGTACATACTTTAGTACTGGTACTCTCCATACTTAAGTACATCTGAAGGGACATACTTTAGTACTGTTACTCTCCATACTTAAGCACATCTGAAGGTACTAACTTTAGTACTGTTACTCTCCATACTTAAGTACATCTGAAGGTACATACTTTAGTACTGTTACTGTTTACTGTTACGGACACAAGCCCAGTACCATCCTACAGTGAAGGTGTGCAATTAGTCTGTGGACATTGGGCACTGAGCTAATCAGACACAGCTCATGACACGCCTCCTTTTCTTCAGCCCTCCAATCACAGCGGAGTGTTGTATATTATCTGTGTATTGGTGGACTGGCTTCCTGTTATAGGATGTAGAGAAAGCATCATGAAGCTTTATGTTACATGCCCCCAGCGGCCACTACATCAGGTCCACCTCCCTGTATCTACACCCACTGTCCACTCCATCAGCTCCACTCACCATATAGGACACTCTGTAGGTGTACAGTTCCTGTTCTTCAATGGGCAGGACCCCCATAGGACCACCACAGAGCAGGTATGATGTGGGTGGTGGATTCTCAGCACTGCAGTGACACTGACACGGTGTCCACTCACTGTCCACTCTATTAGACACTCTATAATTCTATGATTGAGTCATGCCACATTGAGAAAGCCATGTGCTGTTACTTCAGTGGAGGTCTAAAGGGAGGAACTGACACGGACACTGGAGGAGGAGTTTACTTTGCGGATCTACACTTCAACTCCCAGCAGACATGACCCCAAAAACTTGGAAAGACGTCTGGTTCCATTGACTTAAATTAAAGATAAATGAGGTTTTTGCCCTCTCCTGTAAAGTCACTATTGTGAGATGCAACAAAAATGGCAACCTGCTGCTAAGCATATTTTTCCCGTTTCCAATAAGACACTAAAGAATATCTCCTAGTTTATTTAACATATTTCACATGTACTGGACATGTACACCAGCGTCAGGCCGTCAGGGTTCCCTTTAACATGAGGGAGCTCAGCTATTGCTCTGTTGTACGTGAGTAAACTTCAGGATGAGGAGCTAACCTCACTCAAGCATTCCAAAACTCATGAGTGTAGATATTGTGTGTGTGGTCTCAGCCTGGGATATCATTCACACCAACCGTGCCACAATAAAAGACTAGAAATCCCGCATCGAGAGGCCCATTCAGCTTCGCGGAGAGCTTGGAGAACAGTTTCACAACCATCCATCAATACACAATGTGCATTGTGGAAACGCCAGTGTGAGCTGCACTGTATCTGGACTTCTGGAATGAAATCAGACCCCCAGCTCAGGTTCCCAGAGTTCTCTCTGCTATTACAGTGCTACTATAGACACACAGTGAAGGTATGGACCAGTGGACTAGGCAAATCATACACCGCCTCCTCGACTTAACCCACACCGGCACCTTCAGTGTCAACCGGTACACTCCAGACCCAGTCTTATGCCCTGACATGACACAAAGTGATTCTGTAACACGCTACAATAAGTGAGGTACAGCTATTAAAGCTACTTATGACAGTAATAAGCTCCACAAAACAGTTAAGTAATGCAGAAATGAATAATTAATCAGGGATAGAAATAAAGACTAACATTATTTTAGATTGTGTTAAGTAGTTTATAATCCGCTTCAAAAGATTCAGTGCCCTCTGGTGGACTGTTTTAGCCTAACATACATCCCTCTGCCGATTGGTAGAGATGGCGCAATCAGGTTAAATTAGGTGTAACATCTTCGTTAATATATAGTGACTCAAAATGTGCTCTAACGAAGTTGAGCAGGACGTTAAAGGGTTAAAAAGAACTGGGCAAATGTCTCAGTCAGTCATGAGGTCTCAGACCAAACAACGCAGTGATGAGGAACGATCACAGGCTATTTGTTTTAAACCACCAGCAGAGGGCATTAACTACGGAAATAACTCAACTTAATGGAACTGCTTCCAAACATGTTATCATAAACATACTTTATACCTCTACGACCAATCATAGCCAGGGCGGGGGTCTCGGAAACAAACAACAACCGTGTTTAGGAATAATTACAATCAGGGGGGCAGCAAACCATGCCAACGTGATTAGGGCCAATTACAGCCAGGTGGTGGCCTCAGAACCAACATCACAGTGATCAGGACCAATCACAGTTAGGTGAAGGGCTCAGGCCAAAACAACACAGTGGTCAAGACCAATCACAGTGAGAATATGTTAAACCACTGGTAGTATAGTTTCAATGGCGAACCAGCTGAATCGAACCAGACAGCTGCTGCACACGCCTGATAACCTGGTGTACACTACCAGTCAGGAGTTTAGACACGGCTCCCCATAGCAGGTTCTCCTTCTGTTCACCTTAAAGCTTCACTGTAGAATAAAACCGAAGATGTCAAACTATAAACTAGCCCTCATGGAATTCTACAGTCCACCTTAACCCCCTCCAGAGTGGAGCTGTACAGGAGGATGGAGCAGCTTCCTTACCCTGCAGTGGAGCTGATAGAACAAGGTTTATTACTAAGCAGGTTTGGAGCGATTCTATTGGTCGGTCCATCATGAATATTCACTAACCTGAAAGGAGAACTAGAGCTTTTACACTGTGCAGAAAAAGAGATCAAAGTTTTTACACCACTAAATATATATTAGAGGTGGAGATATGGAGGAGTATCATACTGTGTACATCAGGAGTAGATGTGGTGTAGCAGGATATGGACTGGTTCAGACTCTCATCAGGTGGAGCTGTTCAGTGTACCACTGTAGAGTCTATAAGATCACCAGCTACATCCATTTAGATGGGGGTGTCTAAACTTTTGACTGGTAGTGTACGTTTTGGCACTGCCAGAAGCCAGTCAGATGCAGTGATTAGGATCAGTCATAGAATAGGGGAGTGCTGTAGCAAGTAGCGCAGACCAAGCCACACAAGCTCAAATCACGATGCTGTTTTCACCAAACTGCCACGTCGTCCTTCAAAATGTCATTAACGTCTCACGTATTCTGCCGCCAGAAGTTTCACTAAGAGCAATACAGAACAGCTGTCAAACGGGCAAAATACAGTGTAAAGAATATAGACTGCATAAATTATGGGCAATGATCTGCCACCGGGACTCCCCGAGGACCAGGCTGAAAGTTGGGAGCGCCAGGGCAAATATTGGGGGTGCCAGGATGAAAGTTGGGGGCACTAGGCTAAAAGATGGGGGTGCCAAGGCAAAAGTTGGGGGCACCAGGGCAAATATAGGGGGTGCCAGGATGAAAGATGTGGGTACTAGGCTGAAAGTTGGGGGCGCCAGGGCAAATATTGGGGGCGCCAGGATGAAAGTTGGGGTCACTAGGCTCAACGTTGTGGGTACCAGGGCGAAGGTTGGAAGTGCTAGGACGAAAGTTGGGGGCACTAGGCTTGAAGTTGGGTACACCAGGCTGAAAATTAGGGGCACCAGGTTACAGGTTGAGGGGTACCAGGCTCGAAGTTGGGGTGCCAGACTGGAAGCTGAAACCACACGAAGTGAAAACCCATGAGTTTTAGAATACTTGTATGAAGATAGTGATGGACCAAAGTTACTGACAACATACAGAGTCCTATCCACACTGCGGCCTACTACTACAGCGGAGACCGTACTAGGCCGTAGTAGTCTCCCATAGTAACAGTCATCCCTGAGTCTCCTCCACAGACTTCTTCAGAAGGACAGGTAAAGTCATGGCCTCTGGTCATCATACTGTTGTGGGTCCACAAGCTTGTGGTTTACTGTTAGACTTCTGTAGTCCCATGGAAGTCTCGAACTCCTCAGCTAGGTCGATGGCCTAAACCCATGTCTGATTGTCACCCACATAGCAGTCATATGCTACTATAATCTGCTTATCGTTTCCTTGTCGTTTTCATTGCCCTTGTCGTTCGCATTTTCATCACATATGCACGGTATGTGTGCAAATCCCTCGCTTTCGTCCCCCTTCCCGTCCTCTCCCTCATTCCCGCCGTCTCCAAGCTCAGTGCATTCACTGGTCACTGTGTCCATGGTCAGTGTCTCAGATGGCTCGTCACTCGTTTTATCCTCGACCAGTTGCTCTGTCTCAGACTCATCGACTTCCTCACACACCGAGAAGATTCTGCCCGGGTTGTTTGTCCCCCTGTGGCGTATTTGGTGGTACAGTCCAGAGAAGTCTTTCTTGGTCTTGTCAGAAGAAGTCGTGTCCACAGGTATGGGGATGGAACCGTTGGCCAGAGAGTGTTCTGTGGCCTTAGCATTAGCCTTAGAATTTTGGAGTATAGAAGCGGTGACGCTGAGCAGCTTTGGCTTGCTTTTGGTTTGCCCTCCAGAGGGAGCTGCCGAGCACTTGAGTGGCCGGTCAGGGTAGGTGAGGTTGGAGGCCCCTGTGCTCATTTTGGGACCCTGTATGCCTGGTTTATGTCCTTTCATCATTCCCAGTACTTCATATCGGAAGCTAGAAATGTCCTGCTTCAGCTCCTGAAAGACAGGCATGTCAGTGAGAGGTCAGCTGGTTTGATTGTACACGTTAAAAGAGAAAAGCACGGGGTTTTGTAAACATGCAGAAGATGTTGTTTGCTGGGTTAAAGACTAGACTGGTTTTGCTCTGCTAGCTGGCTAATTCCTTCAACAAAGAAAACAATTTGAAGTTGGTTGGTTGAATTGTGTACTATATTGCTAATGCTAATGCTAATGGAAAACTGCCAATGATTGTGTAATGACTTTGCATAATGCATGCTCACCAGACAAAAAACGAGTCACCTGTGACTGAAACATACCTACTAGCATGTAATACCTCCACCAGCACCAGTAACAGCTATGACTGGATGGGGCATGGACTGGACAAGTTTCTGGATGTAGCCACATCAATGTCCAGACACTCTTGTGTCTAAGAATTGGTCAGGTGGTCCAGATTTGGTGGATGCCTTCCCCGGCACAGTTCCGAGGAGAATTCCCTGTAGGCTGGGATTGTATCCACTGCTGGTAGACCCGTATGACCGTACGCTTCCATACACCTGCAGATTCAGCTACTTCCTTCACACTATGGTCTTTGGCCACGCCCACATGCAGTCACTCCTTGTAGCCAATCATTAACATCTGCTCTGGAGTGTTTTCCACACATGGAACGAGACATTCCCTGCACTGTACCACCTCTTCCCAATCTATGGATCCTGTCACTCACACCCCACAGGGATTTATAGCCCCATCATCCTCGTGTAGGGCCATCTGCAGGAGCCTGAAGTTACTACCACCTTAAACAGACAAGGTGACTCGTTTTCTGTCTGGAATGTCTACCAAGGAAGGAACCTCTACAACACTACACCAACGCTACACTCCACCACTGTTTAACAAGAGCCAGTCACCTTGAAGTTCTCCTCCGTTAGGCCCTCTTTCGTCTTGGCGTCTCTGATCATCGCAGCCACGTACCGCTTCACCAGATTTCGCAGCACTTCCTGCAAGAAAGGCACCAACCAAGAAGAGGAGACTAATAGCCTGTAAGAGGACCATCAATATGAGACTAGCCAGACTAGCCTATGATCCCTAACAGAGCACTAAATGTGTCTGTGGCGGGAAGATTAGAGGCTGAAATGCGAAAGGCGCAAGGTGATTTATGATGCAAGCGATCAAAAGGGACTACGTTGCTAGCAGTAAGTCTTTGGAGGGTGGCTATACCACACAGACAGGAATAATGGACGATAGATCCCAATGAGACATCATTACCTGATACTGGTGATTGATGCGGACATTCTCGGCAGCTCTTCTCTGTGGGAGGATGGAAATCACTTGACTATTGACTTAACAACAGATTCACAGCCTCTGGTTTGTGCTGTTCTAAGACAATGAAGCTTCCAGGATAGACGGTACAGGAGAGCCATGGTTTAAGAGGCACAATGATTTTCATACACATGTAAAAAAGCTGACGCTTAATCTCAACGTGTACTCTTATCGTTTATGATTTCTACAGGAGAAGAAAGGGAAGGAAAAGCCTTACGCTAATCGAGCCAAAGGTCTCCATTTTCTTGGCTGTCATCTTGAAGATGTTTCTCTTGATCCACCTGATTAGGTACCACATCGACTTTGGACTGGGGATTATATTGAATGGAGGAGGCAAAGTACCTCCTTCTTCAAAGTAGCTCATCCACAGCTTCGTTCGGGCAAACTTCCACTCCATGTCAGCATGGTCCTATGAAACAGTAGCACCGAAAAGGTGTTAGTTGCTGGAGTACCTGGATAACAGACATGAAAATAATTCAAAATAATCCCCACATCCTCCGGACTCCACTTCCCAGGGTGCACAGCCTGATGACGACACACCCACATGCACCTAACCATCCAATCAGCTAGGTCACCTGGGTTTTAGCCACAGCTGTCAGCCATCACTACCTCTCTGCATATAAGCCACACACAAACACTCAGGTATTGCGAAGTATTTCCGAATTCCTGTTTGAATTTCTGAGCGTTCTATCTACCGTGTCCTGATCTCTGGCTCCAACCTCATTTTCCTTTTGACCTCTACTCTCGTTTCTCCCCTTTGGTAGCCAGGCCTGCTGCACTCCCTTTGGGAGTCACTGCTGCACACTGTTAACACTGTATAGTGTGTTCAGGTCTTCTGTCAGAGCTAACAGTCTGTCTGATCTCTCTGTCTGAGCTGAACTGCTGCCCATCCTGTGCGGTCTGATGCTGTAGCTACATCTGCTCTGACTGGGAGCCACTGCTCGCCTTTAACCCCCACGGAGCTCCTGGCTGTCTTGCACTGTGGAGGCTTGGCCTGCGTCCTGCTGACCCATCTTATGACCCACCAACATAATTACAGACCAATCAGACATTATACTCTCCTTTCTTGTGCTGTCTTGTATCTGGTGTCGACCCAAAGAGGATGGGTTCCCCGTTTGAGTCCTGGTTCCTCTCAACTAAGGGTTTTGTTTTTCTTGCCACTGTCGCCCTCGGATTGCTCATTGGGGGCTCGAACACCAGATTCTTGGTATAGTTTGCCTGTCGTTAGCTTCTCGGCCCTTAGCATTCAACCCTATTTCTGTTTCCCTTGGCTTTCCCTCTGGTTCAGTCTGCCTTCTTGTCTGCCTTCCTGGATTTCGACCCATGCCTCTTTACTCATGACCAGGTATTACCCCTTTGCATTGCTAGCTCACTCTCTGCTGTTGTGTAAAGCCTTTGCTTTGTCTTTTAGCTCTGCTAGCATCATGCCCAGTTCTTTGTTCTAGACCATAATCAAGTTTTTTTTTTGAAATTGTGATTACAAATCAAAATTTTTCGCTGTGCTGCTTGCTCGTCACAAAACCTTGGAAACCCATTTTATAAAAGAGCAAATGAACTACTAAGTTGTTTCACCAGCTCATGAAGGAGCTGAAGCTTTCACAAGAAGCCTAAATCTATATAGCCCAGTAAACTGCAGCTTATCCATAGCTCCTAGTTTCTGGGACACAGCTTATTGGTCAATTTGGTGGACACAAGTATGTTCTTATCACTTGTAAAACTTGGTGTCTAAATAACATCACATTTTAATTGTTTTAAAAATCATAAGCTCACCACATAAAAAAAATTAGTCCCCTTGTGTGTTTGAGGTCGTAGTAACTTCAGGCTCCTGCAGATGGCGCTGCATGAGAATGATTGGGCTATAAATCCCTGTGGGGTGTGAGTGATGGGATCCATAGGTTGGTAAGAGGTGCTACAGTGCAGGGAATGTCTCGTTCCATGTGTGGAAAACGCTCTAGGGCAGATGTTAATGATTGGCTAAAAGGAGGGACTGCATGTGGGCGTGGCCAAATACCATAGTGTGAAGGAAGTAGCTGAATCTGCAGGTGTATGGAAGCGTACGGTCATACGGGTCTACCAGCCGTGGCTAAAATCCCAGTCCACAGGGAATTCTCCTCGGAATTGTGCCAGGGAAGGCATCCACCAAATCTGGCATTGATGTGGCCTACGTCCAGAAACTTGTCCGGTCCATGCCCAATCCAGCCACAGCTGTTATGGGTGCCCATGGAGGTATTACAGGGGGCTAGTTTTTTGTCTGGTGAGCGTATTTGGTGTGCAACACATCGTCTTCATTTTGCACGTGTTCAAACAACCACACAAATAAACCACCTCATGTTCTGAAATATGTACATGTACCGTCAAGGATTTTGAACTTCGAGAGGCCCAACAGATATGACCCCCAGGGTTAAAAGCCATGTTGCACTTACTGCGATGTGCTGATAGGAGTTGTTCATCATGGCGATCAGCATATTGAGAAGCACTACTAGAGAAATGATGTTATAGGTTCCAAACATCGTAGCCCCCACAAACTCTGTGAACTGGTGGTCCGGGTCAACATTAGTCACATACAGGTTAATGAGACCAAAGATGGACCAGAACAAGGACTGGAGGGTTTCAAATAACCTGGAACGAGACGAGAACTCCATGTTATTGACACACTGCACAAAATGCGATCTTGGCAAGTCAGTTTATCTCATAGAGGGGTTGGATAATGAAACTGAAACACCTGGTTTTAGACCACCATCATTTATTAGTATGGTGTAGGGCCTCCTTTTGCGGCCGATACAGCGTCAGTTGGTCTTGGGAATGACATATACTGCGTCCTGCACAGTGGTCAGAGGGATTTTAAGCCATTCTTCTTGCAGGATAGTGGCCAGGTCACTACGTGATGCTGGTGGAGGTTCGTCCTTCTTGGTGGTATGCTGACATTACCCTGGATACCGTGGCTCTTGATACATCACAAAGACTTGCTGTCTTGGTCACAGATGCGCCAGCAAGACGTGCACCAACAATCTGTCCTCTTTTGAACTCTGGTATGTCCCATAATGCTGTGTGCATTGCAGTATTTTGAGCAGAACTGTGCTCTTACCTGCTAACTGAACCTTCACACTCTGCTCTTACTGGTGCAATGTGCAGTTAATGAAGACTGGCCACCAGGCTGGTCCAATTTAGCCATGAGACCTCCCACACTAACATGACAGGTGTTTCAGTTTCATTGTCCAATCCCTGTATGTAGCTGATGGACCTAAAAAGTCTTATCTTGAGATCATTATAAACTAGTTTTAAGATGATTTAACTCATTTCCAGGCGTGTTTTAAGTGACGTTAGTAAGCCAAGCTATCTCAAGATATTGGCAGATCATTTTACTTATATTAAGGAATGTGCTGGGAACATACCAAATGATCTGCCCATATAGTGAGAAACTTAGGCTTACTAAAATCACTTAAAACTATTAAGAACTGCCTGAAAATGAGGCTAAACAATCTGAAAATGGGCAAATTAGCATACTACACGCTTACAATTAGCTTCCAAAACTCTCAAGTTGGGAATAAATGACAAGGACATGCTAGCTGCTGTTTGCATCAAGTAGCCCTTCTTGTGGTTCCAGACTCTTTCATGCATAAAAGCCCAGGCTTCTACCAAAGCGTCCCATTATACTGGAGTATGTTTGCATCCTAACGCCGGTGTTAGCAATTAATGCACCCTTCTAACAGCAGACTCCACTAATTAGAAGAACCGTCTGGACACTTTGAACTTCAGGGCTACAAGTGTATGAACCGATCCGTCTCTCGCCCAGATGCTGAACGCTTCTGTAAAAGCATAGAGGATGTGACTGGCTTTCAGCCCAGGGCCTGTGCTGAAATACTGCTGGCTCTGGGTCTCCCTCCATCTGCTCCTTTAGTAGGCCTCGCTCGCATCGCCATTACTTAAATGGTTTGGATTCTGCTCTTGGCTGAGGTACATCACTGTGGCCATTGCGAAAGCATGGGTGTATAGATTCCTACAGGGAACCTTTCTGCTCCCGTATCAGGTATCATGTAGACATCTGAACTGGCGTTCAACACTTTAGCCTACCAGCGCAGATGTACAATAAGTGCAATGCCACTGATAGGGCTGTAATGAGTGTGTTGGTGTGGAGCAGCACTGAAAAATACACTCAGCATCCAGAGAACAGCTGCACCCAGAAGGAGGTGTGGGAGTGCGGTGGTGTTGGGAAGGAAGATAAAAGGTGACCAGGATCAATAACTGATGATAAGTTTAGACTGATATGATCAATATTTATTGAGCTACACATACAGAAGTCTGTCTCTCAGTATGGAGTCGGGCCGCCGTGTTTGCTAACCCAACACGCCAGACGTCTCGGTATGGAGCTGTAGAGGTTCCTAATGGAGTCCTGTGATAACCCATCCCATGCAGCTTGAACATCCTCACACAGTTCCTGCAGATGGTGCGGTAGGGGTGGAGGTGGAGGGACACCAGGCCTTCTGGAGGTGTGACAACAAGCCGTTCATCTTGGTGCTGACCACGGTGCCTCCACACACGGATTCGTTGGGCGTCTCCACCAAGACTAAAGCGGGACTCGTCACTGAAGATGACCCGCTGCCATTCTGAGTCACTCCATGACAGTCTGGTACGACACCACTGCAGTCTTTGGTGACGGTGACGTGGTGTTAAGGACAGTCGTGGTAACGGTCTGTGTGCATGTAGTCCTGCGTGGTGCAGCCGTCTGCTGATGGTGCTGCACTAACAGGATGACTCATGGAGGACACCACTGCTCCCTGAATATCCACAATGGTGGCTGTTGGGTCAGTCAGGTACACAGATAAGACCCGTCCTTGCTCACGTCACATGCATGGCAGAGCGTAAATCTTACATCATTGGAATGTCTCACAATGTTAAACCCACCCACCAAGTTTAATTCCTGACGGTTGATTCCTTCTGGGTTCCACTATGGCCACTCCAAGGCCATGACTGTACATTCCTCCATAAATATAGTTTTACATAAGGAGGTGAGGTATTGTAAATGAGATTGAGTCCTCAGATACGTGAGCTTCTGCAGGTCTGGATCAGTTGGAAAGTTTGTCTTGTCAGACCACAGCACACATCTCCACCATGCTTCAGTCTTTTTCTTTTGATCTTGAGCCCAGAGAAGTCGGTGGCGCGTGTGCACAGTGTTGACACAAGGCTTCCTCTGTGCATAACACTGTAACCTGCCTTTGTGGAAGTGGAAGTGGTTGGTCTAAATATATCTGAGCCCATGCGGTAATATCCATCACTGAGGCGTGCCAGTTTTACAGCAGTGCTGACTGAAGGTCCAAGGCATTCTGTTGTGGGTTTTGGTCTTGCTCTTTTCATACACAGATGAACCCTCTGATGATATTATGCACTACGGAGGATGAAATGCATACAATCCTTGCGAATGTGTTTTGAGGAATGTTGCTCAGAAACTGTTGGCTTAAGCATTTTTGGTGCACCGTGTTGAGCTTCATGAAGACGAGGCCTGTCCTGACTGGAGGGTTCTTTTACACCCCTGTGTGATTAATAATGAGAATTACATATAAAATATTTTGTTTTGGTCTAAAAAATGTCCATAGTGGAACAAATAACGGCTCTGTGTTTATTACTGTATGAACATTATAATTATTAGTATTTCAGAATACCGCACACCAGGAGGTGAGGTCTGTAGAATGTCCTCCCCTGCTCACACTGTTCACACATGTCCTCTGATATTCACAGTGCTCTAGTATGTTCTCTCGATTCTTACTGCAGGTTCTCTTTTATTCACAATGTTCTAGAATGTTCTCCCCATATTCATTCACAGTGTTGTAGAATGTTCCTCACACTCTTCTAGAAAGTACTCTTTCATTCACAGTGTTCTAGAATGTTCCTTGCACTCTTCTAGAAGGTACTCTTTCATTCACAGTGTTCTAGAAAGTTCCTTACACCCTTCTAGAAGGTACTCTTTCATTCAGTGTTCTAGAACGTTCCTTACACTCTTCTAGAAGGTACTCTTTCAGTCACATTGTTTGTAGAATGTTCCTCACACTCTTCTAGAAGGTACTCTTTCATTCACAGTGTTGTAGAATGTTCCTCACACTCTTCTAGAAGGTACTCTTTCATTCAGTGTTCTAGAACGTTCCTTACACTCTTCTAGAAGGTACTCTTTCATTCACAGTATTCTAGAACGTTCCTCACACTCTTCTAGAAGGTACTTATTCATTCACAGTGTTCTGGAATGTTCCTCACACTCTTCTAGAAGGTACTCTTTCATTCACAGTGTTCTAGAATGTTCCTTACACTCTTCTAGGAGGTACTCTTTCATTCACAGTGTTCTAGAATGTTCCTTTGTTTTACTCACAGTGCTCTAGAATGTTCTCCCCATGCACATTGTTGTAGAATGTTCCTCACACTCTTCTAGAAGGTACTCTTTCATTCACAGTCCCCTAGAATGTTCTCCCTATTCACATTGTTGTAGAACGTTCCTCACACTCTTCTAGAATGTACTGTTTTACTCACATTGCTCTAGAACGTTCTGTGCATTCACAGTGTTGTAGAACCTTGGCCATGAAATGAGTGGATTTGGATGTTCAGGCCCACACAGCAACCGGATTACAGACAGACTAACTGGAGGTGCATTTGACCACCAGGACCTAATATTAACACCATGGTGCCTTAGTATTGTGTCCAGTTTGTCCATTTAACTCTACTTTGTCCGGTTTGTATGAAGGTGTGTTTCACTTACGTGGTGAAGGCATTGTTCTGTTGTGAACAGCGAATCCCCTTGCATCTCGTGGTGCTATTGGCATCATGACCCTCAGTCTCGTAATAGAAGTAGAGCTGATTGAGACCGTTGGCAAAGGCCAGCAGCACCAGGCAGTAGATGAAAAGGAACTTGAGGATGTCCAGAAGCATTCGACCTAGCGAGATCTGCAGGGGGCCCAGGTGGGAGTTGGCTGTGAAGAGGGAGATCAGGCGCAGAGAGCTGAAGATGTTGGCGATGGCGAACAGTGCCTCTGACACCAGGGTGGGATGCCACATCTCCCACTCTTCTCGAGATTTCCTCTGGTGGTACTGGGGAGACAAGCCCCAAGAAGTTATTAGGGGTTCAGTGCCGGGAATCAGTCTAACCAGCCAGAAATTCCCGTTTCCCCAACATTCCACTCACAGCATACCTTTGTAAAAGCTACAATCTTCAGGGAGATGGTGGCTAGGTACAGGGAATTCATCACAAAGTCCATGAGGTTCCACCAATCGTGGATGTAGTCCTGAAGGCCTCCATCCCACATCTGCTTGATCTCCGCCCAGATGAAGCCTGCAGAGGGATGACATTGAGAAAGCCCTAAACGCTACAGCTCACAGTTCTAAGACGATGCTCCCATGCTTACGAACCCGTTGCTCAAACCGCTCGGCTCCAGAAAGTCTTCTCCAGCAGGTCCGACAGCTAAATCAATTAGCCAATGTAAAATAAATTACCTTCATCTAATGCTCTGCTGGGGATACAGGCATATCTCTTCCCATACCTAACTAATTATCAGACCTTTATTTATTTATTTATTTATTTATTTATTTATTTATTTATTTAACCTTTAGTTTAACTATGCAAGTCATTAAGAACCAATTCTTATTTACAATGGCAGCCTGGCCAGCGGCAAAGGCACTTAAGTAGAAGAGACAGAGGGATAAAATAAACAACAGTAATGAACACAGGAGGAGGAGGAGGAGGAGGGTAAAATAAAATAAAATAATGTATTAATTATAATTAAAATATAATAAAATAAACTAATGTATTAATGAATTATAATTAAAATAAAATAAAATAAATTATAATTATAATTAATGAACAACATATTTTATTTTATTTTAATTATAATTAATTAATAAATTAAAACAAAATATAATAAAATGAAAAAAAAAACAAAACACATCAAACATCAACAGACACATGTTGGCCCAAAAAACAGGCACAGAAAGACGACTGTCTTTCATCATTTGCTTTTGCCGTTAAGCATTACCGTTACTGCAACACAGTAGAGAGTTAAGTAGCCCGGTCCTACCGCAGCCCATTAACCAAATAGGCCCAGTAATGTTAAAATACGAACCAACACAAACAATGCTTACTGACTGTGGAGACAACATTGTGCTACCTCCAGGCATGGGACACAAATGAGACTACACAGTGTGTTTGAGTGAGTTCTGGCACTGACCACAAATTCATTCTCAGTAGGAAAGAAAACAGGCCAAGCTAAAAATGGTATCTCCCACCATATAGCTGTCTCTGACGGGATCATATCAGGCAGCTTCTACCAAAAGGCTAAACCCGTTAGCATAGAAATGCTAGAAATGGTCCCCTGAGGTATTTTGTCCGTTCTATGTTCAACTTTTAGTTGTAGTAGCAACAACAACAGCACCATTGATACAGTTTGCCATTGTGTTATCCAGGAATCAGGTCGCCCTTACCTATGACCCAGGGTAGGATCATCCACTCAACGGCGGTCGGCGTGGGGCCTTGTTGCTTGGGGTCTGTCTTCTCGATGTGCTGGGAGGCCAGCAGCAGGAGGAAGAGGAAGGTCAGGTAGGAGGCTGTGTGGCAGATGAACTTGATGAAGGGCTTGCGGATGAAGAGGCCGTAGTGGCTCTTGGGGGCGATCAGGTAGAAGATGGAGAAGAGGGGGAACAGGAGGCCGATGAAGATGCACGTCACAAACTTGCCGGCCCAATGTCGGCGCCTCCAGCCTGGGAACTCGTCATACCAGCGGGACGCCAGGAGCTGCTGACAGTTTGGCTGCGCTACAAACTGACCAATCACAGGCGAGAAAAAAAGAATGGAGGAGAGTTTTGTTTAGATAGAAAGATTTAGAGAAGTGCTCCAGCAGTACAGACAAAAACACTGTTACCACTATTGTTGTATTCGTCCCGGATACTAGGTGGGTTTTATTAATTCCTTAGACTTTACAGAAAATGGCTATACTCATGGGCTGGAGGTTAGGGAACCAGCCTTGTGACCGGAGGGTCGCTGGTTCGGTTCAATGGAGCCACAGGAACGATTGAAGGGCTGTTAAGAAGGGCACCTTCCCAAGCTACAGGGATGCCCACTGCTCCAGGCAAACCTGAGCTCTTATAGCAATTCCATTATAAACCACTGACTCTGATGGGAAGAGTGTGGAAACGCCTCTTCTCTTTGGACTGGTAGGATCCATAAACAAGCGAGGAGGCTAATACAGCACTCATCTAAAGCTTAGACACACATAGCAGGTTCTCCTTATGTCTGTCTTAATGGTCTACTGTAGAATACAAGTGAAGACACCAATCAGTCAAAAAGCACTCATGGAATTATACAGTCCACCTTAAAACCCTCCAGAATGGAATTATACAGTCCACCTTAAAACCCAGAGAATGGAATTATACAGTCCACCTTAAAACCCAGAGAATGGAATTATACCGTCCACCTTAAAACCCTCCAGAATGGAATTATACAGTCCACCTTAAAACCCTCCAGAATGGAATTATACAGTCCACCTTAAAAACCAGATAATGGAAGTATACAGTCCACCTTAAAACCCAGAGAATGGAATTATACAGTCCACCTTAAAACCCTCCAGAATGGAAGTATACAGTCCACCTTAAAACCCTCCAGAATGGAATTATACAGTCCACCTTAAAACCCAGAGAATGGAATTATACAGTGCACCTTAAAACCCTCCAGAATGGAATTATACAGTCCACCTTAAAAACCAGATAATGGAAGTATACAGTCCACCTTAAAACCCTCCAGAATGGAAGTATACAGTCCACCTTAAAACCCTCCAGAATGGAATTATACAGTCCACCTTAAAACCCAGAGAATGGAATTATACAGTGCACCTTAAAACCCTCCAGAATGGAATTATACAGTCCACCTTAAAACCCAGAGAATGGAATTATACAGTCCACCTTAAAACCCTCCAGAATGGAATTATACAGTCCACCTTAAAACCCAGAGAATGGAATTATACAGTCCACCTTAAAACCCTCCAGAATGGAATTATACAGTCCACCTTAAAACCCAGAGAATGGAATTATACAGTCCACCTTAAAACCCTCCAGAATGGAATTATACAGTCCACCTTAAAACCCTCCAGAATGGAATTATACAGTCCACCTTAAAACCCAGAGAATGGAATTATACAGTCCACCTTAAAACCCCCAGAATGGAATTATACAGTGCACCTTAAAAACCCCCAGAATGGAATTATACAGCGTTAATAATGTCTTACAGGTCTATAGAGTGTCTCCCTTCTCAGGGGGGACTGCAGATGTTCACGTTGCCCCCGTTCCCCTTTCAGCTTCCCGAAATGGCATGTCATATAATCGCTGTCATAAGAAGAGCTTGTAACAAAGTGACATAAGCAAAAAGGCTACAGTGGTTAACTCCTTAACGTCACTGCTGACCAGTCCGATTAATAAACTTACAACATGAAACGATATTCACTGGGATGCATGTAATCAAGAAAGTGAGGGAGTAAATAAATATGCAAGTACATAAATAAATAAATAAATAAATAAGGGAAAATTCATAAATTCATTTTGGAAGGAATGTCTTGGAAAAAATATATTTGTCTCCACAGGAGTGAAATCTAGTATTTTAAATAAATAAAATAAATTATTTACAAATTTTTTAAAAATTGCCTTTTTTAATGGACCTGTTGAGCTTTGGGATAGATAGATAGATAGATAGATAGATAGATAGATAGATAGATAGATAGATAGATAGATAGATAGATAGACTTTTGACTGTGTTTTGTTTTATTCACTTCGTTTTCGATGTTTTCTTCCTTTTCTTTAACAAGCCATATCATTACTTCTCTTTTTTCAGACTGAAAATGGTAAATGATGAAAGTGGTAAGTGTGCAGAGTGATTGCACAGCTTAAGTGTGTTGCTAGCTGGGTGCTATCAAGTTGTTAAAAAGAATGGGAGTCTATGGGAGGACCGAGGGAGGAATAAATGACACACAGAGGAGTGCGGGTCAGTATAGGTGTGGATTAGAGTTTGGGGATGTGTTCTGTTTGGTGGCAGTAGATTAAATAAGACAGTATTGTTTGAATGGGGGGTGAAAATGAATGAGAGTCTATGGAGGGAACGAGGGAGGAGTGTATGGCTGTGGATTAGAGTTTGGGGATCTGTCCTGTTTGGTGGCTGTGTAGGTTAAATGAGCCGGTAGGGTTTGTATAGGGGTGAAAATGAATGAGAGTCTATGGGAGGAAGGACGGATGTGGGAAAAAAAGACAAAGAGACGAGTGCGGGTCAGACCAACATTGAATTTG
>JAMWET010006583.1:240000-309853 GCA_024036415.1 Prochilodus magdalenae
GTCATATATGAGCAGTGCGAACATTGTGTAGCCACTCCCATCTGAGTCATTTACACCAAGACGTCCTAGAGTAGAATTACACTCCTCCACCTCCCCATGTAGAACCAATCCCCTCCCAAAAGGGCTTTACACGGGCTACTCCAGTTCCAGTTCCAGCGGTGGGCTTAGTGCAGCTACTAAGAGCCTTTACAGAATACATACCTGACATCGATCCAGCATGGCCCATTAAGGCTTAAGCTCAAGCTGCAAGCAAAAATAAACAATTAAATAAATAAATAAATAAATAAATAAATAAATATCTAGGGCCGCTATAATCTTAAGGACCTATTCAGCGGAGCCTAATGAACTCGGCTCATTACGCTCAGTCAAAGGCTCTCGCGGGATTCTTATCTTAATTAACGCGTCTCGCTGAGGCCTATAGGAGTCCGGGTCCCACCGGAGCAGCTCTACGCAACATCAGACGCCGCAGAACAACAGGGGCCGCTCCAGAACCAGGTCGGAATCTCCGTTACCATGGGAACAATGGCTTCTGGAGATCCCTATCAAAGACCCCCCTACGATAACCATAAATATTTACTCATTCAGTCAGACGCCCGAGCCGGCAGCGCCCCTGAGCCCGAGGCTGGTGCGGAGGCACGTTAAGCTGGAGATTATCGTGCCCAGATTTGTGCTCGTGTGTGTGTGTGTGTGTTAGTGGAGGCTAGCGGGAGAGTTGTGGGTGGTGGGTGGTTGGGGGGGGGGGTTACTTGGGGATTTGATGGAATGACCGAACTCAGTCGGGAAGATCTGATTTCACACACCAGAAGATGCCGATAAATGAAACTTGTGAGGCGGGAAAAGATGATTAGGAGTGCTGATTACAGCGAGAGTTATTTAATTAGGAGTTGGTCAACGCCTGTCTGCCTTTCTGTAAGTGGTGGGCAAAGCCCTGTTCTAGCTGGATTAGCTATACTAGAGGAGGTCCGGTAACGTCTTGGTGAGGTTTATATAATATTTAAGTATATATACATGTAAACTCTGGGACCGGATTGGGCATGGACTGGACAAGGTTCTGGATGTAGCCACATCAGTGTTCAGACACTCTTACATCAAAGAACTGTCCAGTTGGTTCCAGATTTGGTGAATGCCTTCCCTGGCACAGTTCCGAGGAGAATTCCCTGTAGACTGGGATTTTATCCACTGCTGGTAGACCCGTATGACCGTACGCTTCCATACACCTGCAGATTCAGCTACTTCCTTCACACTATGGTCTTTGGCCACGCCCACATGCAGTCCCTCCTTTTAGCCAATCATTAACATCTGCTCTGGAGCCATTTTCCACACATGGAACGAGACATACTACATGTTTTCCACAAGCATATACAACAAGGAGCACTATGAGCAACCAATACGACATGAACCTACACCAGAAGAAGCTCATGAACACAGTAATATTTGTAGTACCATTCATTAAGGAAGGTAAAGTAATTTAATGTTGGGTTATTGTGTATTATATCATTTCAAATAGCTTAATATTTAATAATATATTTATATATTTAATATATATATTTAATCTTTAATAATAAAAAAAACATATGAACTAAAAACAGAATAGGAAGTAGGTCAGAGTTGGAGCAGACAACTTGTGTTAGTTTGGGGGGCTGTGGTTGTGATGGTCATGGGTTACGAAATTGATAAATACTAGAACTAGAAAAGAACTGGACAGAGGGCTAACGTTTCTTTGTGTAGTGTGCAGAGAGAGAGAGAGAGAGAGAGAGAGAGAGAGCGAGAGAGAGGGAGAGAGATTTGTTAGGTGTATCACTGATTTTCTATTCTATCCGATGCCAAGCAATACCAAGATAATATCTTGAGCCTGATAGCGATAATTTAGTTTAATTTCCAAAAATAAAATATTGTAAACCTGAAACGGCTAAACTAAAATGATAAAGTCTGATGTTAATAATAAAAAAAATCCAAAATTGTTCATAGTTACTCTTTAACTTATTTTTTAATAACATCACTTACCAAAACTCAGTTCAGTGTTCAGTAATGTTCAGATAATAAGTTCAATTCAACTATTATTCTACCTGCGGACTAAAACTTAATAACTAAATCTGCATTTATTAGATTAGGTCAAATGTACAGCAGACCTCTTGTGTTAGTTTGTGAGGGGTTGTGGGGTGGGGTGGGGTTTGGAGTCGTGATGGCCATGGTTGATATAATCCAAAATTACTAGGACTAGAAAATAATTTTAAAAATAAATCTAAAAATCATTTTTAGATATCACTAAGCCTTAATTATAATTCATCACGACTTACTATACAACCAACATTTGCCAGGAATACTGATGCCAACAAATATTGCCGTTTTATTTACTATCCGGAATGACCACTCAGCCTACATGTCATTTGAATAATAATTAGTAAAGTTGATGAAGATAAAATAATTATAAACCTGAATAAAGAATGCATCGAGAAACGATTCTATCAATACTTCTTCTATGGATAATAACATTGCTAAATTTCCCTCTGGATCAATAAAGTATCTATCTATCTATCTATCTAGAACACCATGTGATTTAACTGGAATTAGTGCAGTATGGCGTGTAAGACAGCTGAATGGATTCATACTCACTATACGTATTAAAAGGGTCTGTAGAAATTCTCTGATATGTACATTTATTAGACGAGGATAGTCTGAGAGAGCAGAGATATACCTATATACTGTATATCGTCGCTGTCCAATGAAAAACATGTATCTCCATTTTTGTTGATTTTTACTTTTATGCCTCATTTGATCACATGAGCTGCTGTTTACACTGTGTGGAAATTTCATGACAAAAGGACCAACAGAAATGACCCAAAACTGCTTGGAAAGACGTCTGGTTCCATTGACTTCCATTCAAATAAAATAAGGGTTTTGGCCTCTCCTGTAAAGTTGCCGTTTTGGAGATACCTGTTTTTCTCTGGACAGTGACGATATACGTCTGTTGTTTAAAGTGACTCAGTGATATTGTGCGTAGCGGTGATTACTATTAATATATTAATATTACTAATAATAAGGTGTCAGAGCGCAATGGTATTGGTAAAAGCCTCACAGCTTGTTCAGGAACCTGATGGCCTGTGGGTAGAAACTGTTCATTAGCCGGTTTGGTCTGGCCGGGATGCTGCGGTACCTCATGCCTGAGGGCAGTAAGGTGAACAGGGTGGATGCTGGGTGGGTGCTGTGTGCTTTTTTGATTGTAGATTTCAGTTTTACCTGTCCTTTTATCTTTTTCAACCCTGGCCAAAGGCACCACTGGCCTTTCCTTCCTGAGTACTAACTGAACAAACTTCTCCAAACGTCTAGAGAAATGTAATACCGTAATGCACAGTTTATATTGAGATGTTATAATTTCACCATATTGTTTCAGAGGCATTAGATGCTCCGAATGTCTAGTTCCTGGCACCACCCCTGTTATTTATGCTGGTTTTATATATTAGATGGATTTCAGGAGGAAACTTGTATTGGGGTAAACATTTATACATGTACACTTTTGGAGTAAACAAATATTTTGGTCCAAATCTGATGCAGAAACTTATTTTCCAAGAACGTCAGTGGAACAATTTGCAGAAGCACTTAACTGAATCAGTGATCCGGGGAATGAAGGGAAATGAAAAGTGTGTATGGAATAGACAGAGGGAACGAGCAAAACGAATACAGCAGCAGCTTTAGGCTGTATATTCATCTGCAGTGCCCTTCAGAGTAGACACGGTTGTACTGGCCCCTGTGTAGGAATGCTCATATCTCTACATCAACACAAGCAGCAAGTAAACTGAGATGCGTCCTGCTGATGTAATACGTTACATTCCATAAACATGCTCACCGGTTTATGATGTACAAGCCATTTCTCAAGCCAGGGCTTAGCAGTTAGACAAGATATGACACAGTGGAAGTTCTTCTGGGTGCTACGCACCTGCATCGTGTCTCATGCACAGAAAGGGGGCGACATAGATCCACCTAAGATGACAGTACTGGATTTTGTGTCATAGAGAGAGAGGGTCTGCAATCCATTGGAGCTGCGTGAGCTACAAGGTCTCTCGTGGTTAAATTATCCTAAATGACAGGTAACAAGGCCGTAGCATTTGAAATTCATAACCCTACCTGAACTGACAAAGATGTGCAGCAGGGAATCCCCAGTGGCAAGGCAGTTTAGCTCAAGACTACACTTTCTCTAGGCCTGAAAGCCCAACCACGAGCAGCCTCAGGTGAGCAACATCAAATGATACGATCAAATTAACAGTGCCCAGCTTTTTCCCTTGAAGCGGCAACAAAAGTCAAATTTGCATTTGCGTTGGTGTCCAGGTGGCCTTTTAACCCAAATGATGTTGATCTGCTAAGACGTGCTTGGTCTCTAAAGTTAGCTTCTTTAGCTTTACTCAGAAGCTATGAAGCTAGCTAACCATTAACCTCATAGCTACCTGTTGCATCATGCATGCCCAAATCATCACACTCTTGCCTCCAACTGGGATGATTTTGGGTAAAGTCCTTTCAAACGGACTTATTCCCAATAGAAACAGAAGTGTAGACAAAATCCAGGGTTCAAAATGGCTGCTTCCAGGGCATCCGGCAATATGATACACCTCATGATACAAGGGTCATAATTCAGTATACTGGGATATGTCCCAATATTGTAAGTAAGGCGATATACTGCTAGTTTGTAAAATTAGATTTTGGAAAAACCAATACAGCATCATCTGTATAGGCTTGCTAATGCTAACATTAGCCTTGTGCTCTTATGCTACATGTTTGCTACTTGTCTAATGAAAGCTTTAGTCCAAGTTCTGCTAGGAAGATTCCAATGCTACGTTACTCATGGATTCATTCCTCTGGCCAATCGCAGTGCGCCACCTATCTTTAAAAGGATTTCAACTCAGGCTCTTGTTCTGTTGCTTTCAGGTGCTGAGGTTTCAACGTTCTTCTTCTTCCTTCCCTCACCACTAGTTTTGTCCCAGTCCTCTTGTCCAGGGAGTAGGCTCTACCTTGGCCGTCCATATCTGGCAGGACTTCAAGTCCTGGCCCAGAATGGCCCATACGCTAATGACTCCCTAATCCTTAAGAATTGTTATCCTTCAAATTGTAGATTAAATATGGTTTTCACTGACTTCCTGTACCTTCAAAACTCTCCTGCTTGCCTACAAAGCCAAGGAAGGACCAGTCCCTCCCTACCTTATGGCAAAGGTCAAGAGTCTATCTTTACCTCAAGCCCTTCAAGCTTCAAGGACAGCCCGGCTTGACCCGCCATCCTTCAAGGTGCATGGAGGACAAATGTCAAGACCCTTCTCTGTCCTGGAGCCCAGATGGTAGAGAGAGCTTCCACTGGCTGTCCACACAGCTGACCCTCGTGAGGTCTTCGACACAGACTGAAGGCCAAATCTTTTAGCCCTTTTTGACCAAAAGAACTCAATGGATGTCGCCATCGTTGCCTTCCCTTTCCTCCAGGTGTTTATATGCATGCTGTATTCACCAAATCTGATGGAAATCTCCATGCACACAACGAGTAACCAGATCCTAACTGATGTGCATGCCTAGAGTACCAATAGGGCATTACGTAAATCCAGTCAGTCAATATATTACCGGAGGTTTCAGTTGGGCCCCTCGGGTTTCTATCGGTTTAGACCTCACAGGAGGAAGACGCCATGTTCCTGCCAGCTTCAAGACCAAAAATCATCATACCCATACCAAAGTAGCCTCAATGACTCTCGCCAGGTTCGGCTTACACCAATCATAATGAGGCCCACTGAAAGACTGGTCTCGACTCGGAATCCTCTGGATCTATCAGTTTGCCTAATGCATGGATTCACTGAGGATGCAATATCCCGGGCAATGAACACTGTACTAAACCATCTGGAGGGCAAGAACACCTCCGGAGAGTGCTGCTCAGTGATTTCAGTTTAGCAACACGGTCATCCCCTCTAGACCTGTCTGCAAGCTTAAGGCTCTAGGACTCAGTCACAGTCTGTTAGGGCGAGTGGCCACACTCCTCCTACCCTTACTCTCAGTACAGTCTGTCCACAAGTCTGCGTCTTATCACCAGTGCTCTACACCCACGACTGCATCGCCAAGTACAAGTCCAACACCATCAGTTTGCTGATACGACATGTCCACTCCACTGACCATACAGGACACTCCGTAGGTGTACAGGTCCAGACTGTAGTCCATCTGTTTCTCTGTGTACTGTATTACCCTGTTCTTCAATGGGCAGGACCCCCACAGGACCACCACAGAGCAGGTAGTATGAGGGTGGTGGATCATTCTCAGCACTGCAGTGACACTGACGTGGTGGTAGTGTGTTAGTGTGGGTGGTGCTGGTGTGTGTGGATCAGACACAGCAGTGCTGCTGGACACCTCAGTGTGACTGCTGGACTGAGAATCGTCCCCTAACCACGACTATCCGGCCTACAGAGTCCTGTGGGGTAGCATCCTGTGGGGCGCTGTCCCGAGAGCAGCAACGTTGATGAAGGACTAGAGGATGACCAACACTGCACTGTGCAGCAGCAGATGAGCTATTGTCTCTGACTGTCCATCTACAAGGTGGACCAGCAAGGTAGGAGTGTCTAATAGAGTGGACAGTGAGTGGACACAGTGGGGTCAAGGTGGACTGTGTAAGGTGTGATCGCTGGCTATACCCTGTCCAGGCCTTACCTCTTTCTGGTGATACTTTATGGCCAGCTTGAGCCTGGCCAGGTCGTTGTTGTTCTCATCCTCCAGGGGACTTATATCATCTTTGTAGTTCAGGATCAGCTCCAGCTCTCTTGAGCTGCGTGTCTGATCCAGCAAGTTCTTGGCGAATTGCTTGCACTGGTGGGACAGCTCCTCGTACTCGGACTTGAACTCGTTCTCCACCTTGCTGAGCTCCTGCAGCTCCCAGCTGAGGCGGAAGGCTGTGAGGAAGGGGTCCTCGCTGGACAGCGCGATGAGCGAGGGGCTGGACAGAGCACGGTAGATGTTGAGACGCGAGCGAGAGTGCCTGAGGCTATCCGTGTCCGAGCTGGACACGCACTCCACACAGTTGCAGCGGACCTCGTGCGGCTGGGGTATGGATACACCTTTCTGGACCAGCAGCTTGATGATCTCGTAGTTGTTGGTATGAGCAGCTAAGATGATGGGGGTTATGTCAGGGGTGAAATCAGAGAACTGCTTGTCCAGCAGGATCGGAGGGACCTAGGGGAAAGATAAGGCAAAACAGGTGTTTATGAGGTCAAGGAGCAGAATTTCAAGACAGCTAGTTAGTCAGCTTGGCAGGAGGGTAGTTAGCTAGTGCGATATGAAAACTTACTACTGTAATAATACGTATCAAGCTTTTGGTTAGCATTGCAGGATCTCCATTTAATGTTGCACTGAAAAAAAAAAATAGATCAATCTGTCTGTTTGATGTATCTTATAGGCTTAGATAGCTGTAGGCTAATTATAATATAATAATTTCACTTATTCATGGACAATTTCACTTGTCTGAAGTGATTTTAATAAGCCAGAATATTTCACTGTATATACAAAACACTGTATATTTTTTGTTATTGTAAAAAACATGCTGAAATATCTACCAATATAGTAAACAAATTTCATGTACTAAAATTACTTAAAGTAAAAGATGACTGGAAATTAGGCTGAATAATCTTAACATGAGCTTATGACAATATCTAAATAAGAAATTTGAGGTTATATCGCCATACGCAAGTGTCAAATATGTACATATATGAGACTTTCGTGTATGAACGATATGCCCATATATATTATTTAAATATATATACATTTATATCAGGATCAATAAAGTATATATCTCTATCTATCTATTTGTATGTGTATGTATATATGTATACATATATACACACACACGTGTATATATATATATATATATATATATATATATATATATATATATATATATATATATATAAATGTGTGTGTGTGTGTGTGTGTGTGTGTGTGTGTGTGTATGTATATATTAGACAACATATTTAACCTATTAGAAACTTGAACAATTTCATATATGTCTGCCCCATATTAATATGTATGCTCATGTATGAGTATATCATATATCATATATCTATAAAAGTCATTTTTTTGTATATGAAATGAAAACAGCTATCTCCAAAACGGTGACTTTACAGGAGGGGCCAAAAACCAATTTTAATTTGAATGGAGGTCAATGGAACCAGACGTCTTCCAAAGCATTTTTAGCCCATTTTTATTGTTTCATTCTTCATGAAATCTTCACACAGTGTAAACAGCAGCTCATGTGATCAAATCAATCAAAAAATCAACAAAAACTGAGATACACGTTTTTCTTTGGAGATTGGTGATATGTATATGTTTATGTACATATACAGTACTTCCAACCCAAATGCTGTGTATAGACACACACATTACACATCTACAACATAGACATATATGTTTGAAATACATAAGGAAAACATATCATTAATATTCTGCGTATATGTATTGTTTTAATAAACTTGCATATATTCATTAATTATATGGCTAACATATGGATACAGCATATAATACCTTATAAAAATGAAACGTATAGATATTTTCAACATATGTACATATACACATTTTATTATGGGATTTTTATATATTTTATGAACCTATATCCACATATATCCAGAGGATGCATGCGTGTATGTGAAAATATTAAATCGCCTTATGGGTAACATACATATGGAAACCCCACTCTTGCTATAGGGGGAATAAGTCATATATCCTATATAATATATAGTATATGTAGTATGTAGAGTGATGTTTAATATGAGAAATCAGATTTTATTTTTATTTGTAAAGATTTAATTTCCAGCAGGGTGGTATATGTTGGTAATACTGGTCTGTTGCTGGTTCAGCTGGTCACCCCATCATGATCACGATGGTACACCAGCATCAAAACACAAAACCAGAAAATGCCAGATAATGCAGCTCCACTATGACTTTCACAAACATGTAACCAAAGGTATTGCATATTGCCTCTATTTTCCTGATACACGATTTTCAGAGAGAATATGGGCGCAGACCGTTTACCGCCATTGCGGCTTCTCAAAAGGTCAAATTGTATATGATGCTGAACTGTGCAAAAGTCAGAGAACGTGTTTTATTCATTGAATTTTCAGTCAAAATGGTCAAAAAGTACAACCTCTGTGGATCTTAAAAGCTGAAATAAATATTTGAATCTGAATTGTGTATATTTTAATCATACTTATGGGACATTTAATAAACATGAAATATTTACTTGCATAATTCATAAATTAGAATTTTAACTATGCTTTTTTGTGTTTTGAATATGTGAGGTGCGAAAATATGCTATTAAAAATCAGTTTTTCAAAATTAAAAATTACAATTTTAAAAAATTAAAATTAAATTAAAAAAAATAATAAAATTAAGATTTAAAATATGCTATTAAAAATCAGTTTTTCAAAATTAAAAATTACAATTTTAAAAAATTTAAATTAGATTAAAAAAAATAATAAAATTAAGATTTAAAAAAAACGGAACAAGGATTCAAATTTCTTCTATAAGCTTCTATTAAAAACAGCAAATTTCACCACCTCGTGAGTTCAAAACACAAGAATGTTAAAATTCCAACTTTTGAATTACACATTAAGTTTCTTAAGTGACCATTATTATAGTCCTAATATACAAAATTCAGATAAAAAAATTATGTCAGCTTTTAAGCTACCTACCAAGCTTTATATTTCAGAGATATTTCAGAGGGTAGATACATTATTATCAACATTATCAAAAGTAAATTCTCGGAAGCCACATTCTCTCACTATGTAGACAGATAATTTGGCTTGTTTCCAGCACATTCCTTAACATATGTGTCGGGTCATCTCAGGATACTCCAGCTCAGGACACTTCTCGTGCCGGCCACCAGAGGTCAGACTCACCGGAGTTCTGATGTCTTTGCTCCTGCTCCCTCTCACCTGAGCCTCTCCCATACCTGCCCGCTCTCACCTGAGCCCCTCCTGTACCTGCCCCCTCCCACCTGTTACCTATCCCAGCTCATTATCCCTCTCTTTAAAAAGCGTTCCCTTTGGGTATGTGTTTGTGGAGCATTAACCACCGGAGTGTCCCTCGTTATAATAAGTAAACTGCTCTGCTGAGACATTGAGACGAATTGGCTCACTAAAATCACTTAAAACAAGTAATAAGGTCTGGAAGTGAGTTAAATAATCATGTGACAAACCTAAAACAATCTTAAAATGAGAAATATATGTCCATTAGACATAAGATGATTTTACTTACTAATTTTTCATGGTGTTGTTGATGTGAGGAAGTATTTGAATATAATATAACAGATTGGCTGTAGTCGTTAATGAGATTCATTCAGTGTGAATATTGTAAGTCATTAAATGCTTTGTACCCATATGGTACACATCACCACAGCATGAACAACGCTAGAAATTACCATAAGCGATGACATCATCAAACTCCATCAAAACAGCTTTTCACCCTAGTAGAACCTACTTTTCTGCAACTCATAACATCAACACATCACGTCTGAGAAACCTGCTATTGAGTAGCAACATCCAATTATCAATAACACAAACTAATGGAGGCTCAGTAGAACGGAACCGCCATGTTGGGTTTTAATCGCCACTGATTTTACATCTGGAGGTCAGAAGCAAAATCCATTGGTCAAGCTATACGGTGTAGTTGTATTCACCTAGCCAGTAATCTTTATATGATTTATGTGATTATTTAACTTACATGCAGGTTTTTGCTTCTTTATTTAAGTGATTTTAATAAACCAAACTGTCTCACTTTGATGATTTTACTAATTGTAAGAAAGGTGCTGGAAACAAGCCAAATGATCTGCCTATATAGTGAGAAAAACTGTCTTATTAAAATCACTTAAAAGAAGTAAAAACTGCCTGTAAATAAGTTAAAAAATCCTAAAACTAGCTCACAACAATCTTAAAATGAGAATTGTAGGATAGATCAACTAGATATGATATAATATAACTTACTTTTACAAGATCTCACGTGACAATACGTGCCAATATGAAAAATATCAAAATATGGAAAACTTGCCTTAGTAAAATCACTTAAACCAAGGAAAATGGGAAATGAAGTAAATAAACTTAATTGGCTTATAACAATCTTAGAATTAGAATTTTAGGATATCTGAAGCAGGTATAAGATCAATTAACTGGCCAAGATCTAATTTTTTGCAGTGAAAATAACCAGCGCCCGCATTAAGCTAGCTAAGCAAACAAATGATCTTGGTAAGTAAAAAGATCTTATGTTTAGTTGATGCCTCCTAAAATTTTAATTTTGTGTATATCTTATTTTTCATCATTGTAAAATCGTCATAGGGTTAAAACTTATTTCCAGACGTTCGTTAGTTGTTTTAGGTGATTTTAGTAAGCTAGATATTTTCACTATATTGCCATATAATTTTACTTACTTAAAAACTTTAAGTACTAAAATAAGACTGTCCATTTAATTTTGTCTCAAAAAATATTGAAAATATTGCCATAATAAAATCACTTAAATAATTAAAAAATAAAAACTGCCTGGAAATAAATAAAAAAAACTTAAATTTGGCTTATAACTATCAAAAAATTTGAATTTCAGGATATCTCAAGTAGATATAAGATCATTTTACTGTCCAAGAGCTCATATTTTCCCAGTGACTAATATTCACCAGCCTAGAGAAGCTGTAGGAAGGTCAAGCTGGCTGGCAGCTTTTTTAAATCGGAGAATCCCACTCTGCATGTGATCTGAGCCTTCCCCATGCCTCTTCAGTAGTGCTGCTACTGTTGACATGCTCTTTGCAAACCTTTCCCAAGCAGGAAAATGTGTAATTCCAGTCGGATTGGAGCAGTCGGCCAGACATTACCTCGGCTCCAAGATAGATTAGACGCATTTCGCACACTAGCAGCTATTCACTATAACAAATGTGTCCTGCTTCGTAATGACAGCTGGTGGCACAATTATCAATTTAGCCAACCTTTTTGGGCCACTGGGACATTACTTATTGAAAGAGCTATTTACGAAAAGGGCTAGCAGTGGCTGTCTGAGGGAGACAAACAGATTAAGGCCTGAAACCTCACTGGAATCTTTCTTCTCCTGTCAGAATCGTCAGGCCCTGCGTAGGCAGGAACCGAAGAGGTTTGGGTTCTTAAAGCAGTCTATCGCGCGAAGCCAGTTCGCTGAGGCTTATGAACACCCTGTGTGTTTCAGATTAGGCTACAAAAGGATTCATTTTGGGAAGCAGGTGGAACACTTTGAGCGTGGTTGTGTGAAAGACAGAGGAGGTGCGTCTCGAAGTGAAGGAACAGCAAGTACTCTGAGTGCTGAATGTAAGATTGGATTGTTTCCTCTGTTGGCAAAAATGAAAAATGAAGACAAATGGATCTTTATGGACCACTTTATCAGCTCAATATCAAAATACTGAAACAATGTCTCAGTAAAATCACTTAAATCAAGTAAAAGCTGCCTGGAGAATAAATTAATAAACTTAAAACTGGCTTAGCACTTCCTAAAATTCAAAAATTAGAGTTTTTTTAGAAGAAAATTAGAATAAAATTAGAATTTTAGGATCTCAAGTCAATATAAGATCATTTAACTGGCCAAGATCTCGTTTTTTCACCGTGAGTAATATTCTCCAGACTTTATGGAGAAGCTGTAGGTGGGACAGGTGGGCTGGCAGCTTTTCATAACAGAGAATCCCTGTCTGCTTACGATCCGAGCCTTCTCCGTGCCACGTCAGTCTAAATGTGCTGCTCCATATAGGACACTCTGTAGGTGTACAGGTCCAGACTGTAGTCCATCTGTTTCTCTGTATACTGTATCACCCTGTTCTCCAATGGTCAGGACCCCCACAGGACCCCCACAGAGGGTGGTGGATCATTCTCAGCCCTGCAGTGACACTGATGTGGTGGTGGTGGTGGTATGAGCGGAACAGATACAGGGAATCCTCATTAGGACTCTTCACGGTTCCGTAGGGAACCAAAAGTGGTACCTCCATGGCTTTGCTCCAAAGAGCCATGTTATATTACACTGCAGGAAAATGAGATCTTGGCAGGTAAACTGATCTTATATCTAGCTGACATATCTCATACTTCTCATTTTAAGATTGTTGTAGGCTTATTCTAAGATTATTTAAAACCATAATTTACTTCCAAATTTTTTTACTTGGTTTAAGTGATTTTAGCAGGTCACATTTATGTCTCACTTTTTGTCCCACTAGAACTGAACCACCATGTTGGATTTTAACTGCCTCTGATTTCACGTCTGGAGGCACCGGAAGCAAATCTAGGTGATGTTGAGATAGCTGTAGGATGATTTTAAGATTATTTTTACCTCATGTCCAAACATGGTCTTGCTTGTTTTAAGTGATTTTAGTAAGCCAGCTTCTCACTACATTGGCAGATACTTTTGGTTTCAATAATTAGTAAAAAAAAAAAACGTGCCAGAAGGATGCCGAATGATCCACCGATGTTGTGAACATTTTAGTCACAACAACATTGTCACTAAAACCACTTAAGACAAGTAAAAACTACCTAGAAATGAGGTTAAATAATCTTAAAGTTGGCTTACAATAATATCAAAAAAGTTGTAAGTTATATTAACCAGGTTTAAGATAATTTCACTTGCAAAAAAGTACACTGCAGAAAAGAATATTTTTTAATTTCGTTGGTATGGCTTAATAACCATTTTCACTTTTAAGCCACCTTGAAAGCAGTGCAGTGCAAATAACTAGCCTGCATTAAGCTAGCTAGGCAAACACATGACATCTTGACAAGTAAAATGATCGTATATTTAGTTAATTAAACCTAAAATTCAAATTTCGAGTACATCTTATTTTTCTAATTTTAAGGTTGTCAAAGGGTTATTTGTTAAACTTATTTCCAGACATTCATTTGTTTTTAGGCGATTGTAGTAAGCTGGATTTTTTCACTACATTGCCATATAACTTTACTTACATAAGAGTACATACGAAAAAACAAGCCAAACCATCTGCCAATACAAAAATATCAAAATGTCTTAGTAAAATCACTTAAATGAAGTGTTTTTGTTTCATTTTTAAATTAAATCTACCTTGAAATAAAGTTACAACAATATCAAATGAGTTGTAAGATATATAAAACAGATTTAAGGTCATTTATCATGCAAAAAAGTACACTGCAAAAAATATTTTCTTATATTTACTTGGTATATCTTAATTTGACCATTTTGAGTTTTTTTTTTTTTTTTTTTACTTTTAAGCCATTTTTGAAAGCCAAATTGTTTTGTTCTATACCTTTCTTAAAATAAATTATCTGCCAATATATTAAGAAAAATCACTTTAAACATGTAAAAAGCTCTAGAGATAAGCCACATTATCTTAAAATGAAGTTACAACCATCTCAAAAAAACGATAAAATTGAAGTACAGCTAAATCTAAGATCATTTTATTTGTCAGAAAAGAATTTCTTTAGCGGTGTACTTACGAACACAAATGTACACAGCAAACCAATGACATCTTGGCGAGTAAAATGAACTTAAATCTACTTTATGTATCTCATTTTGAGACTGTTGGAAGCAAATTTTAGGATTATTTTTTGTTTTTATTTTCTGGCAGTTTTTACTTTACAGTTTTAGGTGATTTTAGTAAGTCAAACTTCAAAATAAGAAATGAAAGAAATATTGGTTACATGTAAGGGACATTTACTAGTCAGGTTTTGATTTTTCGGCAGTGTAGAATAAAAGATACCGAGTCTAGAGTTCTAAGTCTTGATGGTTTTAGCGGCCATCTTCACAAATTAAAAGACATATTAAAAATGACGTCCTAAAAAGCTTTCTTTGAAGTGATGCCATAGAAGAACCATTTAGGGTTACCTAAAGAACCTTTTAAGGAAAACGAAACTATTCATGTGATCGAGATGTGCAAGGAGTCTCCGCCCGGGTTCTATGCCAGGTCGAGAACCAGTGAGAAATTTTAGGAGTGTGTAAGGTGCAATGTAAGACCTACCTGCATGCCTCCACTGGGCTTCTTGTGGTTGAGCAGCAGCTCCACAGCGCCCACCACCTCCTTGCGGATGGCGTGGAGCAGGGCATCGCCCACATAAACATTGAAGCTGAGGAGCAGCTCGATGATCTCCAGGTTCTCATTCTCGATGGCAATGAGGAGCGCGGTGCGGCCCAGCGGGTCGATGCAGTTGATGTTGATTTTGAAGTAGATCTCAGCTTCCTCCAGGGACTGCTTCACACTGGCATAATCTCCCTTCTCCACGGCATTCAGGTAGGCCTTCTCCAGGTGGGACAACTCCGACTCTGCCCGCACGATCCGCAGAGGGATGCGGTCTCGGTGCGAGGAGTTGTCCGTGCGACGGTAGTACAGCTGGGACATCGCTGCTAGGCCATCTCACGCTGAGACTGGGTAGGGAGATGAAGCGTTAGAGGGAGCACATCACTGACCATTACAATAAATTATGAATGATCATTTATTTTTAGAAAAATGAACTTAACATTTTAAATATGTACATGGATTATTGATTGATTTTATGATTTAAGGCAAACGTAAGGCATTAACAGTAATAGGTAGACCCCTAAAGACTCCTACAGACCCCTAAATAGAAATCAAACAGCATAGAAATTTCATTTCACCGTTATAGTAACCAAAATGTTCATGGTTATCAGAATTATGATTTTAATACTGGGAACATTTAAATGACCAAACTCTCCTATGTGTAGTTTTAATATGAGGTTGGAGTCAGCTTCCTTCCTGGCAGCTTCTTGTTCCAATTTCCTGTTCCACCTTAAATAGGGCAGTAGCTCCATTCTGGTGCCTGAGCTGGTCACTGCACCATTTAAGGTGGAGTAGGGAAACCTGCAACAGGAAGCTGGAAAATGAGACTCTGATCTGACCAGTTTCTTGTCTGACTGGTTCTAATGCTCGTAGTGTTTTTGATTAGCGAGCTCTGGCTCCGGCTCTCACCGTGTTCACACCGGAGAGTATTTCATGAGTACATGTTTTTTTTAAAGGCAATTTTAATGATCATTAAAATTAAATTTGTTAATACTAACCATCAGGAATTTTCCCATTGTTTACAGTGAAACTGGTTTCATCACTACCAACTCTAAAATCACCACTGTACTAATTATATTTACTTTATTAGGACAAATAATTAAAAATTCCAGTATGTCACATAATTAGCTGAAAGTGTCACATTAATGTTCAAACACTTCTTGTGCAGTTGGTCCAGATTTGGTAGAAGTGGTTTCATAAAACATAACATCTCAGATTTCATCTTATAATTTACATCTACATTTACGGTATTTAGCTGATGCTCTTATCCAGAGCGACTTACAAGGTTAATCATATTACAGGTGGGCCAGTGTAGGGTTAGGAGTCTTGCCCAAGGACTCTTATGGGTGTAGTACAGCATAGTCACCCAGACTGGGATTCGAACCCCAGTCTCCCACGTAGTGGTATTATGCACTGAGCTACACCAACAACCATAATTTGATTTATCATTTTAAAACAACACTAAAACTAAAAGAAATACTCACTAGCGGGCTACAAACGGGAAAAAATTAGACAGCAGGAATTATTATGAGTCTTAAATTAACACGTGGATTATATTTCAGAGATTTTGCCTCAGTTGGTTGTGCAGTCAAATCCCCAGAACACACAACACATACATAATCTCTCAGCTAGGACTGTCAACATATACTCCAAAATTCAAAAAATCTGTTAAATCCAGTACAGAAAATGCTAATTCAAATTTAGGAAATGGCCAAATTAACCTTTAAAACTGTTTCTTGTAGTTAGTTGGTCATTTCTTTGCTGCTGTATTCAAATTTTATTATTTTTTTATTCTTTTTTATAATTCTTGATTTTTGTTTGATCTTATCCTTTTCAGTTATTTTACTCATATACTTTTATGATGAATTATTATTGATTTGATCTGTGATTTATCTTATCTGTGTTTATAGTTTCATACTTTCCTAGCGTTTCTTTCTTTGTAATAATTTAGGTTTTAGGTTTAGGATTAGGTTATAGGCTGAGATTACAGTTAGAGCAAGATCAGGGTTTGTGTTACAATTAGTTTTAGACTTAGGTTAAGCTTAAGGTGAGAGTAAGAGTGAGGTTTAAGGTCAGGATTTAGGCTGAGATTTAGAAGTTTAGAAAAAAAATAGGTTAAAATTAGATCAATTTCAGATTAGTGAGTATTGGCGGCATTTGTTAAAATTAGGATTAAGAGTGAGCATTACATTTAAATTTAGATTTTGGATTTAGGTTGGTATCAGGTATCTAGTTTTAGACTCTGGGTTTAGTTTGAAGTTGAAACCTAAAATAAAACTGATTAAATGGGCTTAAGTTTGTGGTCATATTTTAACTGTATATATACATATTTACCATATGTTTTCAGTTCCATCTTTTTGCATTATGCTTTGCGGCCTTGTTAAAGAGGGTCACCCTTAATGTTCTC
This sequence comes from Prochilodus magdalenae, assembly GCA_024036415.1. Classification (NCBI taxonomy): domain Eukaryota; kingdom Metazoa; phylum Chordata; class Actinopteri; order Characiformes; family Prochilodontidae; genus Prochilodus; species Prochilodus magdalenae. Next base: position 257,439 of record JAMWET010006583.1, read on the forward strand.
TAACTCTAAATAAAGGTTGATTGATAACCACAAGTCTACCAAATGAAGAGAAGATCATGCCATTGTTAACCACAAACCAAACAACAACAAATTACATTGGCTTTAAACAGTCAAGGCAAATCTGATATTTACAGACCAGAGACAAAACTCAAAACTGATACTGCATATCTCTACGCTTGGAAAAATCGTTAATTAAGAATTACATAATTCAGTTGTATTCAATAAGCTGCCAGTTTAGTTGAGTCAGTGTCTTGGGCTTTTGTGCACGCCTTCCCTGGCACAATTCCGAGGAGAATTCCCTGTAGACTGGGATTTTATCCACTGCTGGTAGACCCGTACGACCGTACGCTTCCATACACCTGCAGATTCAGCTACTTCCTTCACACTATGGTCTTTGGCCACGCCCACATGCAGTCACTCCTTTTAGCCAATCATTAACATCTGCTCTGGAGCGTTTACCACACATGGAACGAGACACTCCCTGCACTGTAGCACCTCTTCCCAATCTATGGATCCCGTCACTCACACCCCACAGGTATTAGTAGCCCCATCATCTTCGTGCAGCAGCGCCATCTGCAGGAGGCTTAAGTTACTACCACCTTAAACACACATGGTTAAAAGACTTCCTATGTCTATGGACTTCCATAAAGATGCTGGTTGGCGTTCTACTACAAGCACTTTCAGCTGCCCTACTATGTTGCTTCCGATCCGAAACCAGAACATTCGGCTTCATATGTCTTCCAAAAAACCCATGTTTGCCTCTCAGGCTTGTGGGTGCCATATGATAAATGAGATAGCAAGTGGGTCAACAACTGACACTGGGCAGATATTTGGAAATGCAAGACGGCAGAAAAGGCTTCAAAAGGAGAAAGGGAGGGGCAGCCGAACGGACACTGGTTAATGAGGTTTGTGATTGTACATTACGGAAAAGGCTGCTTGCAGTATTGTAAGCCATTAGCAGCACACCCCACAGCCCATTAGGCTCACTCTCAGGCCTCAGAAGCTTGGCCTACTCTTGAAACGTACATTTGTTAATTTCCGGCTGACTGAAAAAAGGCCAACTTTGTTCATTAATATGGCATAAAGCTGAGGCTGATAACGAACACCCGTGTAATAAGCACTGCATGTGCAATAATGCATTCTTAGCTTATTAACATAACTTATTACATGCAAGTGCATGCATACAGTGAACTCTGCATGTAGTACTGTGAAGGCCATGCTCAGTTTTGTGAACTGGTTATGTGCTAGCGCATATGTGTTAGCATGCTAGATGCTAAAAATAGACCATCTTAATCTTGAAATACATTAGCATAAGACCAGGGGCCTGAGATATGTATTCCGTACCATATTAAGAAATCTCTTCTTAACAGGCTTTATACTGGGATTGTCCAAGCACCCTTTACCATCTAAACGACTTCAGGAAAACTGTGGAATTGGGCCAAAGGCTACATTTTCAGGCAAGCTGATGCAAAATCCAGAGCAAATATGGACAGCCTTTTAGTTCTGGTGCTTTAATATAATGTGTGGATGGCAGGCCTCTGCACGGACATTCTCGGGGGGCTCAACGGGGAAGAAAAAGGGCATGTGAACGTGAATGAAATTTCATTTACAGCTTCTGCTTCTAATCAGAAAGACTGGCTATATGGTTATACTCTATGGCTGGTAGGGGGGGTTGGCCAATCTAGCATTGGGAGTCTTGGGCTTAACCAGAGTGCTGCTATAGAATGCCGGCAGGGCGAGCGGATATATGCTAGGTTCTAGTTCATTTTGTGTCCTACTAGTATAAACTGAATGTGTCCCTTATCATGCATGGTGTCTGTTTGGTATCTCGTCTCAGACTGAGCCGAAAGATATGAAGTAGCTAACGACAGTAACGCTAGCAGAGGTAATTAGCATTTGTCTGTTTATCTACGAAAGACTGGCTAGCACACAGCCAATATAACACACTGATAGAGACATGAAGTCATACCTACCAGCCTATAACACCTCCACCTGCACCAATAACAGCTAGGACTGAATTGGGCATGGACTGGACAAGTTTCTGTATGTAGCCACATCAGTGTTCAGACACTCTTACAAAGAATTGGTCCAGATTTGGTGGATGCCTTACCTGGCACGATTCCGAGGAGAATTCCCTGTAGACTGGGATTGTATCCACTGCTGGTAGACCCGTATGACCGTACGCTTCCATACACCTGCAGATTCAGCTACTTCCTTCACACTATGGTCTTTGGCCACGCCCACATGCAGTCCCTCCTTCTAGCCAATCATTAACATCTGCTCTGGAGCCATTTTCCACACATGGAACGAGACATTCCCTGCACTGCAGTAGCTCTTCTCAATCTATGGATCCCACCACTCACACCCCACAGGGATTTATAGTCCCATCATCCTCGTGCAGTGCCATCTGCAGGAGCCTGAAGGTACTACCAACTTAAATATGGAAGGTGACTCGTTTTATGTCTAATATGACAGACTGTTGACTGACTGGTGATTGTTTTGTGTTTATGCTGACCTGCTTTTGAAGAAGTCTGGCCTACCTTGTACTTCAAAGGCCTTGATGCCCCTCTTTTTGGTAAGGTAGATGCGCAGCCTGCACCAGCTAACCAATAAACAGATGCATAGAATTCAAGTCCTTAAAAACTGCTGTCATAATTTCCTAGCTAAGAAAAGACCTCAGTGCCACTCTGCACGTCGCTGGCATTTCAGACTCAGTACTGGTGAGTCATGGAAAGCTGCACAGAAGAATCTCCAAAGTTGGTAGATAGTTTGCTACCTGTTCACTCCGGTGCTGGGGTAGAAGCGAAATGAAAAACGCTGACCACACATGAAGCAAAAGACATAGCGTTCTAGATGCTAGGACACAACCAAGTATCTTGGTTGGTGCCATGCCAACAGCAGAGACAGGAGTGATTGGTTTGAGTAAGTTAAAGTTGCCTGTGAAACTTCCTAAAAATCAAACTGTGTATGTGATGCTGGACTGACGAACCAGACGCTCATGGATGTAAAAGACAACATGGGTTTCATGTGATGGCATTTGTGCGTCAATACAGAGCCAGGAAAACCACAGCGACCAAATCAGACAAGGGCAAAACAGGGCATACATACGGGTCCAGGCAAGAGTCACAAACCAAGATGATCCAAAAACCAGGCAAACATAACAAGAGGGAGAGGCAAAGGAGGATAACCAATGGGTGAACGACAGGAAACACAGGAAACCATAAACAGAGAAGAATCAAAAACACTCTGTATGCTAATTAGACAGGTAAGATGATTGGCATTTTGGGGAAGCAGAGCAGGGAAGCAGTGCCTGATTGGAAGAGGCGGTGTTGGCATTATGGAGCAGAGGATTATAGGAAGTGTAGTCCAGGGATTCGGCGGAGGCAGGGGAAGATATACTCAGTTCTGCACATGTTTAAAATTACGTCCTGAACAAACCACGTGTGTTTCTCCAGCATATAGGGCCAAAATGGGCATCCCAGCTCTGTTCTCTAACACCACACTGCACATTTTCATTTCTGCTCAGTTCTAGTTCCCTTGTAACTGGTTTGGTTGTTAGCCAACACTGAAAACAATGAGATCTTGGCAAATAAAATGATTTCTAGTTTTCTGATTTTAAGATAGTTGTAGACTGTAAGATTATTTAATCTCATTTTTCAGAAGTTATTTACTTGTTTTAAGTGACTTTAGTGAGAGAACTTTTACTTATATTAGTGAACAGGCTGGAAACAAGCCAAACTATCTACCAACATGCTGAGATTTTTATTTCTATTATTACTATTTTTTTACCAGTATCACTTAAACCAGTATATAATGTCTGGAATTCAGACAGCTCACAGTTACATGCTTACAATCAGAAGCTTACAAAATTAGATTACTAGATATAAGATCATTTAATTTATTCATTAAATGATTTTAACCCTATATAGCCGGTTGGCACTGCACCAGAGGGGCATGCAAAAGCCATGAAGCTTAAGGAACCTAAACCAATCCACACACCGTTAAAATTTGATCTTGGCAAGTGAAATGATCCTATATCTAGTTGATATATCTGTAATTTTGTTTTGATTGTTGTAGAATTATTATAATTTTAAGATTATTTAACCTCATTTCCAGACATTTTTATTTTCTACATTTACATTATAATAGTAAGCCAAATTTTTCTCACTATATTGGCAGAAAAATTTTACTTATTGTAAGAAATATGCTGGAAACAAGCCAAAAGATCTGCCAAAATTGGCTTCCTAAAATCACTTTTGTGAGTTAATCCTATAATAAGCCTGCAACCGTCTGTGAAATGAGAATTTTAAGATAAACCAGCTAAACATAGGATAATTTTACCGGTCAAGCTCCCATGTCACGCAGTGCAAGGTCTATATATCCGGGGGCAGGGTGGGGGAAGGACAGTATAAATCAGAACCCCCTGATCACGAGGGTGCTGGTGCAGTCTGAGGTCAAAAGGGTCAGGCCTCCTGGGTTCTATCTGCGCATGTACCTGGGCAATTGTTTACTAACACAGCATCACACATCAACGGCCGACCGTTATATTACATGGAGGCTTTACAAATCTTGTCTAAGGACCATCCATTGAAGAACCCCCTTTCTAGAACCATCTACTGAAAGGTTCTTTAAGGAACCAGGACCTGTAGGTCTGGGTCATTAGTCCATTTAACCCTTTGATCACCTTAATTGTGAGGAGTGAGCGATTTAGTGATTCATGAAAGTGTGTTTATGAAAAGGACCTAGCGAAAGGCTCCCCCATAGCGATTAGGACCTCAGGATAGGCCTCCCTGGAGCTACTTATAAGAGCATGCTGAAGTAGTTCTGCTGCTCTGCCTTCTCCACAAGCCTGTGAGCCTCAGGAGTTGCCAAGAACAGCCTCAGGGAGACACCAAGAGGAGGAACTCGGGGAGGAACACTGCTGCACATGATTTGAGGCTGTCATTATGAAAAGCTCTTTGAAACCTCGCAGGAGAACAGCAGCAGCTCAGGCTGTCGTTTGGGCTAAGTGGCAGTGAGCTATGGCTGAGTAAGTCAGGTGGGGTTCGGCGATTCTGATATTTTATATGATATTCTATTTAATATAGCAACTTTTACTACACTATACTATAAATGAACTATATGCACTATAAATGAACATTACTATACTATACTATATTATACTATACCACACCATACCATACTACTCTCATACTATATGACAATATACCACACCATACCATACCCTCATATTATACCATACTATACTATACTATACTATACTATACCACACCATACCATACTGCTCTCATAATATACTATACTATACTATACTATACTATACTATACTATACTATACTATATTATACTATACTATACTATACCATACTGTTCTCATATTATACTATACTAAATTACAATATACCACACCATACCATACCCTCATATTATACCATACTATACTATACTATACTATACTATACTATACTATACCATACTGTTCTCATATTATACTATACTAAATTACAATATACCACACCATACCATACTCTCATATTATACCATACTATACTATACTATACCACACCATACCATACTGCTCTCATAATATACTATACTATACTATACTATACTATACTATACTGTACTATACTATACTATGCCACACCACACCATACCATAACACCCCCATATTATACCATACACTATATTATACCACACCATACCATACTGTACTATACTATACTATACTATGCCACACCATACCATAATACCCTTATATTATACCATACTATACTATATTATACCACACCATACCATTCTGCTCTCATACTATATTATACTATACTATACTATACTATTCTGTTCTCATATTATACTATACTAAATTACAATATACCACACCATACCATACCCTCATATTATACCATACTATACTATATTATACCACACCATACCATACTGCTCTCATACTATACTATACTATACTATACTACACTACACTATACTACACTATATTACACTACACTACACTATACTATACTATACTATACTATTTTCTATTCCACAGGTTTTTAAAAACATAAATAACTCAAAATAAGTCCAGATATCTGCAAAAAAAGCCACGTCAAAAAACGCCGCGACCTGTTGCTTTGGTTGTTCTGCAACAAAGCTTTGGCCTAAAACAGATGTAAATGCTACTCACGATGAGGCAAACTCAGAAGACATATGGATTCACTGGTCAGTTTGGACAGCAAATCCAACAGCTATATCTGCATGGTCCTTCGCTGGTTTCTATCACAACCGCTGTTTTCAGTATAATACTACAGAAGTGCATTTACTGAAGAAAAGCGGAGTGATTGTGCTGCTGATGTTTGCTAAAAATGAACGAGTCTATGGGGGATGAATAAACAACAAAAAGAGGAGTGTGGGTCAGTGCGCCTGCGGACCACGTGTTTGGGGATCTACCCTACGTGTGTAAATAGAGTTTGGTAAATGCAGGTTACAGGAAACAGTAGGGTTTGAAAAGGGGTGGAAATGAATGGGAGAAACAAGTGATGGGGAAAAAGACAAACAGACGAGTGCAGGTCAGAGCAATGCTGAATTTGTGCTCGAGGGTCTGCTGTGAGATGTGGATCAGTGACTTTCAGTCGAGCACTTTCACACACCATACATTCTTAATGGAAATCTGTATGGAAACTGAACAGGGGCTCAAGACGCTGTGTACAAGCACACCATTCCTGATCAGACAAAACACTCGGACGAAGAAGAAGAATGTAAATCAGATAACAGCAGCGTGGCGCACTGCGCAATCAGTAATGATAAATTGTTCAGTCCTTCTTTTAGGACCTCTCAAATATACATACTGTAGGTGACAACAACTATATATATACAAACACACACACACACACACACACACCCCACACACACACACACACACACACACACACACATTTGTATACATACAGATCACATGTTAAGACTTTGTAGGACTCTTGTGATGCTGCTCGTGTTGCTCCTGCTCTCCACACACTTGTGTGTTATCAGTAATCCCTCTCCTCCTATCTTTCATCCCCAGCTCCCCTTCTCCTTATCCGTGAGTCTCTGGGGGGTCCCTATTAGATAAACCATCATTACGCACTGCGCTTCACCCCACACCGGGGTCTGTCATATTCCACACCGCGGGGATTTCCGCGTGAACCGGCGCAGTAATCACAGAGCACGAGCGCAGTCACTTTTCCGACTCCGGAGGGTGCGCAGTTTATCTTAAACGCGGTGCAATCCCGTGCGTCTGGCGCAACGCTCGCGCAGAACACAACACAAGACGGAGAGCGAGGGAAAACTCACCTGCAGGCTCGTGCGTGTCATCCCACATGCGCTCGTGACTCCCGTGCTCCGCTCGCGCCCGGGCACAACAGGTTGTGTGGTGGAGGAAGTGTGGGGGGTGGGGGGATTGGAGAAGGAGAGGAGGAGGAGAGGAATCGCTGCCCTCCAGTCAACGGTCAGTGAATCAGGAGCGCACGGTCGGTCGGTCGGTCGGTCGGTCAAGCCATTCTCTCCTCCGAGCGTGCGAAAGATCCTCTCTGCCGATCGGGCGGTCGCTCTCTAATGGCTGGCGCGCAAAGAGCTGAAGCGTCGCTCCGCGGGGAGAGCGCGCGCGGCGCTCGCGATGGCTGAGGCTGGACGCTGCTGACCGCGTGCGCAACTCCGGCTCTGCGCGTGTGGACTCATGTTGCAGCGAGATGCAGAGAGAGAGAGCGAGAGAGAGAGACAGAGAGAGAGAGACAGAGAGAGAGAGAGAGCAGGAGTACACGATTGTCTCTCTCCCTCACTCACTCCCCCACTCTCACTCTCTCTCTCTCTTTCACGCAAGCGCGTGCGATCGACTCCCTCTCTCAGTTCAGTGGGCTGGATTGGTTTGACGCTTTAGTGCAGCAATAATTAGCAATAACACGTGACTTCTTTATACTGGAACGCGCACAAACACACGATTTAGCTACAAGCCACAAATCGAGTGGAGGTTTTCCTAACTTTCTGCAAATTAATTTTAATTATGACGCAGTGAAGCAATATTGTAAATGACTAGCTCCAACAAATTATGTGGCCAATCATAGGCAGTATTTAAAATGGCATACTGCATACTACTCACATACTAAATCTACCTGTGACTAGTATGTAGTATGCAGTATCTTAATGGTATACCGGAGATACCCAGATGGTGTTCTACTCCAGTCAGAGGTTCTAGTGTACAGGGGGAGCTATCTTCATGATACACTGCATCCCATCATGCACCGCGCCCTCACCAGCTCTCAGCCTGCTTCAGCCGGAGAAAATGGCGGCGGGTAACACTGGGGAGCTAAACGCAGCCCACTCCGAGTATAACTGTGGGTGTAGTGGTTGTAGTGGGGTGTGTGTTCATCAGAATGAGCCTCAGAAAGTTAAATATACAGGTCTGAAGATTAATAAAAGATGAACTCGCTTTAGAGGATCAGTTTTAGAGTGAAGTAGCCGAGGGGAGCTAACAGCTAGGCTAACCGTATCTCAGGTGAACTGAGCAGCGTTAGCAGCAGCTAGCTCTAAACAGTGGATACAGTAATAACAGCTCTGAGGTAAATGGTGGTGTAGTGATTGTAGTGGGGTTTGTTCATCAGAATGAGCCTCAGAAAGTTAAATATACAGGTCTGAAGATTAATAAAAGATGTACTCACTTTAGAGGATCAGTTTTAGAGTGATTAGCCGAGGGGAGCTAACAGCTAGGCTAACCCTATCTCAGGTGAACTGAGTAGCGTTAGCAGCAGCTAGCTCTAAACAGTGGATACAGTAATAACAGCTCTGAGGTAAATGTGGGTGTAGTGATTGTAGTGGGGGTGTGTGTTCATCAGAATGAGCCTCAGAAAGTTAAATATACAGGTCTGAAGATTAATAAAAGATGAACTCGCTTTAGAGGATCAGTTTAAGAGTGAAGTAGCCGAGGGGAGCTAACCGCTAGGCTAACCGTATCTCAGGTGAACTGAGCAGCGTTAGCAACAGCTAGCTCTAAACAGTGGATACAGTAATAACAGCTCTGAGGTAAATGTGAGGTAACTGGTGATGTGACTGTATTAGTATACCACACTGTAGGTCAGAACTTGTTACTGGACGGTATACCACACACGGGGGCGTATACAGTGTGCAGTACATACGACAATTGGGTTTCAAGCTAGTGGGGTTTCTAGCCTGTGAGTTTGGTTTCTTGTTAGGAGAGTTTTGACAGTACTTCCTCTAACTGTGTCTTCGCGCTTGGAGGACTTCCCTAGTTTCGAATTGTGTTGTACCACCTGGGGACTCATATACATCTCTTCTAGACATGCAGTACTCTATTTTCCAGATCAGTGGGTGGCACCAACCTGTGTACTTTTGTTTAATGGTCAGGGATGTGTAGCGTAATTTGCTTTTCTTTATTTTATAGCTCAGCTCTCTTTGTTTCAGAGCAGACTGGCGTGGTTTTGTTCTGTGGTGATTTGTTTGGTGTTGTACACAGTTTGATTCTTCTACTGTGGTGCTCTGTATTACACTGCAGCATTTTATTATTGCCAGTTTTAATAAAGCTGCTTAAAGCTCTTATTTGCTTTGCTATTACCCATTCATCCGTCTGTCTGTCACTGGATCAGTGTTTAAATATCATATGTTACTGGGCCCCAGCACCATAGGAAAAATGTGGGGTTATAACAATTAGGTTTTGGTCAACACAGGAATTACTTCATGTTTGAAATCCTTAATTTTTCTCTTTTTTATCCGTTTGAAAATATTTCTAAACATTACATTCTCATTTTTTTTATTTTAACATTTTTTACATTTAAAATCTGAATTGCATTACACAGAACTTTGAAGCTGTGTTGAGTCAAAGAGTATGTTATGTGTAAAGTGACTCGGCTTCCCAGAGGTCTTCGCTCGATGACGTTGCATCCACGTGTTCCCGCTCGTCCAATCAGCATCTCTCCTCCTCGCCATAACTCTGAAATCCAGCTGTCAACATTAGCCCCAGCATTAATCACACACACTTCCCCGTTGCGAAGTTTTGCAGACCTTGTCCTGCAACTCTGAGAGTCTCTGTCCTGTGTTTGCTACTCTGGTTTCGACTCCTTTTGATTTTGACCTCTCCTTTCATCTTACTCCTCTTTGGCTACCTCTTTGCTCTGTCTGTCTCTCGACCTCTTCTTTGTTTATTTGACCATCCTCTTGCTTCATCCTTCTTACTTGTCTGCCTTGCTGATAGCTCTTCCAGGTTTCTGACCCTTGCCTGTCCCTGACAGTGACCTCGTATATCCCCTTGCATGATCAGTTGTTGCTTTGTTCGACTGTCCTATTGTGTAATAAAGCCAACCTGACTTTTAGCTCTGCTCCGTCGGTTTGGAGTCCTTGTTTCTGATATTACATTTCTGATGCTTAAATATCAATCAATATAAAAACAGATTGACACTGTTGGCTGGATAGTTTTGGTTGGTGGACGATTCACAGTAAAGCAGTGACACTGTGAGGTGTACAGCAGCACTGCTGTGTCTGATCCACTCACGCCAGCCCCACACACACTAACACACGTCAGTGTCTCTGCCAGACTGAGAATGATCCACCACCCACATCATACCTGCTCTATGGTGGTCCTGTGGGGGTCCTGACCATTGATGAACAGGGTAATACAGTATACAGAGAAACAGATGGACTACAGTCTGGACCTGTACACCTACAGAGTGTCCTATATGGTCAGTGGAGCTGATAAGATGGACAATGGGTGTAAATACAAGAACGTGTACCTAATGAAGGGGCCGGAGGATGTCTTGTTCTCAAGGTCCTCCTGCCAAGTGATTAAATGGACTTTGCTGAAGCATCTTGCGTCAAAGAGCATCTCGCAGCTAATGATGGTTCCTTCATTGCAGGAAGCCTTGAAGGTGTTGACAGTTTGGCTTCTGTGTGGACTTATAAAACATGAGTATGCAGCTTTATAATGTCTGTTGCACAATGCACCATAATATCCATAATATAGGTTCATAAGAAAGTGTTAATTCAAGTCTAAAAAAAATGTTGGCTGAGCAGATTCACATAGTATGTCCTGTACCAGTTAGCCAATCTCACAAAAATGGCTCACAAAAGAAATGCCTGGCTTAAAGTGTAATGGTGCATTACGATAACGGTCTTATGGGTGGTGTTATGACCTGTTCTTATGGGTGGTGTTATGACCCGACCTTATGAAGGGTCATGCATGTCATTATAACTAGAGACACCTTATACTAGGTTATGCCACATATTACATAAGACGGTGTTTCTCAACCCTGGTGCTGGATTGCCTGCTTTAACACTCCCTGCAGCTCTGAAAGGGCTTCTTAATGAGCTGATGAGTTGAATCAGGTGTGAGCAGGGTAAGCGCTCAACTGTACCTCCAGGACCAGGGTTTAGAAACACTCTTATAGGGTACTATGTATGGTACATGACACCTCATAGATGCATTGATTGGGCACTGGGAATACATAATTCATAGCAGGTGTAAGTGTACATCCCTTTTCTGCTCTGAGCCATGAATAGGCTCTGGGAGTCTATTGATCTAATCTGATATTTATATGGGAAAAGATTAATGATTCATTTTCGTATTAACTCTAATTAGCTGTTGAAACGTGTTGCTGAGAATGTAGGAGTGGAGGTATTTTAAGGTCTCTCTCTATCTCTGAAAGAGCTGAACAACTTAGAAGCAGTGGTGAGAATCTGGCTTAGGATAGTGTCTGTCTGTTTTATGATGAAGCACAGACGGAGGAAGTTATACGAGGGCAGGAAGATGAGGAAGATTAGCTAGTACGTTTCTAATGATGAGAGGCTCTTTTTCTTTCTGTCGCTGTTCAGTACAGCACCGTATATATCTCCACCAGCACCAATAACAGCTGGGATTGGATTTGGCATTTACTGGACAAGTTTCTGGATGTAGGCCACGTCAATGTTCAGACACTCTGGCATCAAAGAGCTGTGCAGTTGGGCCAGATTTGGTGGATGCCTTTCCTGGCATGATTCCAAAGAGAATTCCCTGTATTTCTGTTGTCAATGTATTATTTATAAATTAAGCCGAGCAAACAAATCAACATTTACAGTCACGTGCAGAAGTTTGAACATCCTGGGTCAAATTTGATGTTTGGTGATTTACTGAGTAAGAATAAGTTATCATATCTACTAAATTCCATTCTACCAAATTCTGTTCCTGAGCTCTGCTAAAGCCTGAGTAGACTGATAATCAAGGTTTATGTTCATTGGTGGTCTTGCCATGGGCGTATCAATGGCCTTGCCATAGACTTAGGAATGGACCTGCCAATAAACTTATCAATGGCCTTGCCAATGGCCTAATGCGTAGACTTACCAGTGGCCTCACCAATAGCCTTACCAGTGGATCTACCAATGGACTTACCAATTACCTCACTATGGACTTATCAGTGGACTTGCTATGGACTTACCAACAGATTTGCCAGTGGATCTACCAATGGCCTTACCAATTGACTCCCCAATGGCCTTACCAGTGGCCTTACCAATGGCTTTTCCAATCGCCTCACCATTAAACCTAACCAATGAACTGACAAATCAATAGGCCCCATCCAACAAAATGTATATTTGGTTCAAAGAAAACACGTATACATGAGATTTATGAGAATGTCTTAAACCACAGAATTGTTCACACGTTCGTGCTCTGTTCTTACTCTGAAAAATCCCAAGTAAGAAAACACTGGTGAATGTGAGTGAATTTTAAGTAGAAGTCTGTTCTCAAGAACAGCTGGTGAACAAAGCAATGAGATGTTCAGTCATTAACCCTTGACCTCCCCAGCGTTTCGGCACTATGACCCTGGCCTCCCCAGCAATTTTCGTCAATGTTCAAACTGCATTCAAAATTGTATTCAGCACCGCGGTTTCATTTTAGGCCTATTGACCTAACGCCAGAACTGAACCTTTGAATGATACGCTTCAAAACAGTTGTGATTACCAGAGGCAATGCACAGAACCACTCCGCACGATTTACACCAGTACACCGCTTTAGCACGCTTTGGCAGGTCCTGGTCCTTCGCTTCTGGATTTGCTCTCTTGGCCTGCTTGTACTCTTTGGCACAAACACACATCTGTGGTTCCGAGATGCACCTTCCGGTCGCTCAGGCAAGTGCAGAGGGATGTTGGGTTCATTCTGCAGCCGGGCTTCATCTCGTCCTGTTTTGCGACGTGACATGGGCACCAGCGCTCGGCGGTGTGCCCCAATCAAGTCATGACACAGCTCGTCAACAAACATCCGGAAAGCATGAACCTGCCGCCAGGTTCGGTGTGTGGTTTGTAACGGTTCTGTATGATGTAAGCATCATACACACACCACACACAGTCCCCACGCAGTGCTATTTATAGACCGACAAATTCCAGCGTCATGAGTGCCTTGCACAGTGTGACCAATAGTATAGCAATGGCCGGTATTGCAGCTTGTCGGGTATTGAGGGTAGACAGGTGGGCCGCTACAGCAGCCTTTCAAGTATATATGCCTCTCCTGCGTATATATGCCAGCCTGCTGGGTTTAAAGGGTTAATCACAGCTATGAAATGAGAATGGAATATTTACAGCAGAATTAGATCAAGTAAACGGCCAGGTACCAGTAACCGTGAGAGACAGGGTGGTCTTGCTCAACACATGCAGGACGGTGTATTCAGGCATAACTAATCGTTCTAAGCTTTACATCCAGCTCTGGCTACAGGGACTCTATCAAAACTGTGACTGAGATTGCACTGGACATATCAGAGAAATAAAGCCCACTGGCTACTAACACCTGCTAAAACAGGTGGTCAGTGCATGTACAGGGGTCAGTGCGCCTGAGTCCAGGAACACTGCGGCACTCACGTTGAGACAGCACTGCAGTAAGAGTTTGTATACCGCTGCCAGAGCCTCCTCAGCACGCAGCCCATGACCTGGTTTTCTCTCATTCGTATCGGAGACTTCCGCACACTCGTCATCTCTTCCCAACCACAGTGTGTCACAGTACAGGGCTCTAACATGACAGAGCAGCAAAAAATCAAAGCACCTGACTGAGACACCCATCTGTGTCAAATAAACTCCATTTCATCTCTCAGCGAAACGCTCCTCAGGCCGACTTGCAGTTGTGGCATCGAGCTATTAATATGTCTTGCAGTAAACATTCTGTTACATAACCCAGTATAACGTCGAGACTACAGCATATTCGCCATGGCATGGAGAATATACCAGTGCTGCTCAGTCCCGCTCTGGGAGCTTCACTGACCTGCACGGTTGAGTGCAGCGGTCACTGATCCTGAAGGGCTGGAGTCCAGCACAGTTTGGTGATTTGCCTGGTCAAACGCCCTGACTAAAACCTGGCACTTAGTTGGATCAGGTGTGTCAATATGTGGTGGACAATGGCCTTCCAGGACTGGCAGCGATTGTGTTTTTATGTTCTAAAGCTCACAGTTTAACTCAGGGAAGGCCTTTTAATTGACCAATCATTAGCTGATATACCAGCTGATGTAGCCCTGACAGCTCTTACTAATGGCCTTACAAGTGGATTTAGGAATGGACTTACAAATGGCCTTCCCAATGGGCTTATCAATGAACTTACCGTTGGTATTATCAGTGGTCTTGACATGGATTTACCAGTGGACCTACATATGGTCTTAGCAACTGAACTTCCCAGTGGACTAACCAATGGTCTCACCAGTGACCTTACCAATTAACTTACCAGTGGAATTACCAATGGACTAACCGGTGATCTTGCCAATGGTCTGGCCAATGACCTTATTAATAACCTAACCAATGGAATTAACGATGGACTAACTAATGACCATACCAATGGACTGACCACTGACCTTACCAATGGACTTACCAACGGCCTTAGGAATGGACTTTCAAATGAGCTTCCCAATGGGCTTATCAATAAACGTACCATTGATTTACCAATAAACTTACTAGTGTAAATACCAGTGGACTAGTGTAAATACCAGTGGACCTATCAATGGCCTTAGCTATTGAACTTCCCAGTGGACTAACCAATGGCCTTACCAGTGACCTGACCAATTACCTTACCAGTGGAATTACCAATGGACTAACCAATGACCTTACCAATGGTCTGCCCAATGACCTAACCAATGGAATTACAAATGGACTGACCAGTGACTTTACCAATGGGCTTATCAGTGAACTTACCAGTGGACTTGCCATGGACTTACCGATGGACTTACTAGTGTAAATACCAGTGGACCTTACCAATGGGGTTAGCAATTAAACTTTCCAGTGGACTAACCAATGGCCTAACCCATGGCCTTACCAGTGGCCTTCTTTGTGAATGAACTTACTAATAGGTTTACCATTGGACTTGTAATTCTATCGTATATGTACTTTTTATGATTGCTTATTTAATATTTTGAGTGAGTTTGAGTAAGATTTTAAAAACCTAGATCAGAAACATGTCCCATTTGAGCAGCCATTGGTCCCATCCTTGTCTGAAGCATCAGATAAATACAGTGTATACATGTAAATCTAGCACTCTGGCAGTTATGAGCTTCTTTATTTCAATGTTGACTGTTAACGTATAGTCGGCTGTTGGTAAGTGATATCTGGGGGTTAAAGCAAATCACAATTGGTTGAGTGAGGGGTTGAGTGAGATCACAGCTCAGCATACATGTATTTGTTTGGACCTTCAACATGGCGGACATGCAGACGTATTGCCTCTGATAGGGAACAGCAGATAACACAGCACCTATGTATTTGAATCTATCGGTCAAGAGGCCTCTGAATACAGGCTGTGGGAAAATAGGGCTGGATGTTTATGTCAAATGTGTCACTTTGGTAGCCACACTCACTCCTCCAACTTGCAAGATCTTTGTGGTCAGTGTAAGTGTAGATTATAACTTAATGGTCTTTGATTATAACCCTGGAAAAGTCCGAAAGTCTAGACAGCTATAAAATACATTACTGTATTAGCTTAAATACGGCTTTGCTGTGAGCACAAATCATTGCTGTCTGCTGACGTTACCTAGTGTTATTATATAAGGGACTATGGGGGTGTTATTGTGTTCCACTGGAGTGGTAAATGACAGACGGCTGATGTTGCTATAAAGCATTAGAGCAGCTTAGATTTAAAAAAATACTTTTTTATAAACACTCTTTTCAGCTGGGTCATGGAGGCGTCTCTGATTTTAATATTTTAACACAAAGTACTCTGTTCTTTTGTTTATGATGTACTCCACCGTTGCAAAGTTCTGTTCTGGAGTTGAAATACTGGTTAAAAATGTATTTATGGGAAATGATCCTGCCAATCCAGTGACTGGAGGAAAAATAGAGGGTAGGAAACTTTTGAATTTTGGTTGTTAATTTAATTAAAAGTTTTGTTTATGCATTTCAACAGTTTCTTTTTGTAGAGAAATGTGTTTATTAATTAGAAAAGAAAGAAACTTTGTTTTATTCCTGTTAGACAAAAGACTTCGAGACCGACGTGTGCAGAACTAAAAACCAGGAATGGTTTATTACAAAACAGGCAATCAGAGCAAACACCAGCACACAGCGAAAACAATGGGAGAAGCTAAATCAGAGTCAGGGACAGGCGGAGGTCAGAACCAGGTAGAACAAGCAGCGAGGGCAAACAAGTTGAAAGGGGAAAACCGAAGGGGAAAACCAAAGAGAGAAAGCAGAGGTACAAACAGTAGAGTCAGAACCGAGCAAAAAGGATAAGGCGAAAGAGTAGTAGAGGAACGAAGGGAGTCGGAAACCAGAGTAAGACCATACGAAGGAAGACCGCTCAGGATTGCTAACCTAGGTTTGGCAAAGCTTCGCAAAGTGTGAGTGTTTGAGAGAGGCTTTAATACAGGAAGTAATTAGATACAGCTGCGGTTAAAACTCGGGCGATCTAGAGCGAATCACAGAGTCCGACCGGGGGTGCATAGACATGACGTCATCGAGCGTGGCCCTCTGGGAAGTGGAGTCCTGATGAGCGGAGAAGCAGGGGAGAGGCGGAGGCGTGACAATTCCTGATTATTGATGATGTCATGTGTTACCTAGATGTGTACAGTCAAAAGTGAAACCACTGTAAAGTCTCAAATCAATGTTTTGAGCAAATTCTCTATTACTGTTGTTTTTAGATTTTAATGTATTTTGAAAATCGTCCCTGTCCATAAAAAACCCATATCTTTATTTTTCCACATTCTTACTGTTATGCATCTTTTGAACACAGCAGCTGCCGTTTACACTGTATGAATATGTCATGATGAATGGACCGACAGAAATGGCCCAAGATCACTCGGAAAGAAGTCTGGGTTCACTGACACTCCACTGGCCGTCTCGTGTAAAGCTGCCAATGTGTTTTCTGTGGACAGTGACGATACGCTTGTTGCCCTTTACACTGGGTGTATTTTTTATGATGAATGGAAAATGAAAGTCGGACTTGGGGAGCTGTTGGACTGCACAAATCCACCTACACCCAGTTCAGTTCATTAGCCCTGACCCAGAACCCCCAGACCAGTATTCTACTATAACGTTACAGTCATGTTTTTATTCAGTGAATGTGTTTAATCACAATAGTTCAGAAATAATCTGTAAAATAACTGTATTATCTGCAAAATCATTCATAAATTTTACTGTGAATATATAGATTTTGTACATTCCTGTCCTGTCCTGTCCTGTCCTGTCCTGTCCTGTCCTGTCCTGTCCTGTCCTGTCCCTGTTTGTCTCCATTGTCTCTGGTTTTCTGTTTCTGTCTTTTTTCTCTAGTCACTTCCATGTGTCATGTGCTGTCCTGTCCCATGTGCTTCTGTTTGTTTTGGTTATTGCTCCTCCTGTCTCCACCCTCTTGTCAGGCCCCTCACCTGTCTCCAGTTTGTAGCTCCGCCCCTTCCCAGGTGTTCCTCGTTAGTCCCTGTTTATTTATACACCCAGTTGCTCCCTTTGTTCTTGCCTGGTGTTTTGTCTCCTTGTCAGTTGTTATGGTAACCCCGTTCCCAGTCATTTCATGGTTTACTATTGTCTTTGTTTTTTTTGTTTTTTTATCCTATTAAAGACTTGCATTTGCATCCTGCCTCCTTTTCTTGTCCCATGTGACAAATTGACTTTTATTTGGTGTTTTTTTGTTGTTGTTTGTTTGGCAGCTATTGCTTCCTGTCATTTGAGCATTAATTTTTTTTTTTTTTAATGTATTTTTTTTATATTTTCCCATTTAAAAATGATGTTTATTTTACTGGACGTTTGAAGCACATAATTGTTTAGTGTGCGAAATGCAAGTTCAGAATGTATATATATTTACTTATATATATATATATATATATATATATATATATATATATATATATATATATATATATATATATATATATATAGTATATTTTAATGTATTAGAGATGTACTTTAATTTATTATATATGTAAGTATCTCTAAATGAATAAGTGTTATCAGAAAATAGGACAGTTGGTTCTATTTAAGAATATATTTAATAGCACTAATGTTTATTTATAGGTATCTAGATATATATCCAGGTACATTAACAGTTAAGATCCATTAAGGCCAACAGAGCCCTTTTTGTCACCTCCAGAGTCTGAAACACTGAAGACACTGTCCTGGGTAGAGGGTACACCAGGACCAGGATTGAGAAACACTGGACTAGACGGTGTAGAACGAGGCAGACGTCACTCGCCCTGACTGATTGGGCAGATGTCGCTTTCCTCCCGGAGCTGCGGCTGCGTGACGTTACCCGTTCTGGCGTTTTCACTATGAATCAGGAGGCCGGTGGCCGCCGGGGCCAGTCACAGTGTGAAAGTGTGGAGAGAACGTCTCCAGGCCTGCACTGCGTGGAGGAGAGCGAATGCATTATTCATGGAGAACCCCTTTATATCAGAGTCGATATAAATAATGGTCAGAAGTTATACAGTCGATACTAATAAAGGTCACAAATATGATGAAGCAGTCTCAGGAGGTAACACGTGCTGTCGATTCCATCACGCACTCAAGAGCCCTTTAAGAGCACCGTGGAGTAAGACACGTTTATAACGGTGTAATGGAATAACTGCTAAGCAGGGGAGGCAGGAAGTGCCATAAATGCCCTCTTGGGTCCTCTTTAGGAAGATCCATCTCTAGCCTTCGCATCTGACATGAAGCATCATCCTCTGATCTAAAGCACCTACATCAAAGACCATCTGTGCAAAAATCTGCTTTGGTTTTAATTTATTTTTAATCTCCGGTTATAGCAGCCATACAAATTCTGCATTCCTAGTATATTAAAATATATTTATTTTTTTATAATATATATATATATATATATATATATATATATATATATATAGAACACCATTGGGATGAATGAGAGCAAAGACTCTGTCACGAACCGGATCCACAAGCAGGGTGAGGAGTCAAGTGCAGGTTTTAATAAGTATAAATCCAAAGTCCAAAGACAATCCAAGTTCAAAACCAGAAAATCCGTCCAATAGAAACAAGCAACAAAGCAGCCAAAAAACCAAGATCCAAAAACACAAACCGTAAACAAAGCAGGGGTCAAACCAGAAAACACAGCGCATACAAAGAACCGCTCAGAAATGTAGGTTAAACCGATACAAGACTTCGCACAGGACAAAGGACAACATGGAGGTTTTAAAGATACAAAATGGCCTCTGATTACAATCAGGTGGGAAACTCAGGACTAAAATTCCGGTGAGGGTGATCTCTGTGGGCCAGGAGGGGAAACAGCAGCCTCAGATGTGACAGACTGAGAGCCAGGTCTTCTTGTCCAACACTATATATATATATATATATATATATATATATATATATATATATATGCATACATAATTAAAATATATGTATTTATTTATTTATTTTATATAATAAACATATAAATAACATTATATATACATTAAAATTAATTGTACTACGGCCCCTTCCTGTTCCAACATGCCAGCACACCAGTGCACAAAGCAAGCTCCATAAAGACATGGATGAGTGAGTCTGGTGTGGAGGAACTGGACTGCCCAGCCCAGAGTCCTGACCTCGACCCGATAGCACACCTTTGGGATGGATTAGAGCGGAGACTGAGAGCCAGGCCTTCTCATCCAACATCAGTGTCTGACCTCACATATGCACTTCTGGAAGAATGGTCAGAAATTCCCACAGACACATTCCTAACCCTTGTGGAAAGAATTCCCAGAAGAGATAAAGCTGTTTGAGCTGTAAAGGGTGGGCCGGCATTATATTAGACCCTATGGATTAAGAACGGAATGAGAGAGGGAACATAAGAGAGTTTTAATGCCCAGATGCTTCAGATTTGACATTATAATCAGTGATTTCTGTTTTTTGTTCTTAGACTGAGAAATCAGTTACTTGTCCTGAAAGGATGTTCTTGCGGAAATTGGTCCCTGACATATACACAGTACTGTAGCTGCATGATTTAGCTCCTTGAACAAGTCATACCATTAAGGCATCCCCATTAGGATCCAGAATACTGGAGATATACGTACTGAGATAATCAGGACGGGACAGAGAAGAACTCTGACAGCTGTACATGTCGGGTTATATGAAGCCTCCTCGTGACGGGCGGGCAGGACTCTGCAGGAGTAATCAGATGGGAAGGTGCCACCTCCACACCTACAGTATTAACACACACACCTGGGTGCCGACTGCACACATGCACGCAGTCTGCAGCATATGATAACATGTACTCCCACCCAGCCAAGACCCCGCCACCGCCGCTGTCCACGTAATGACACTCTAGATTATTAGGAAATGGACCAATCTCGCCGAATGTCACTATTGATTTGTTGGATGGTGCACAATGCATCAAATTCGTCCATCCTCTGGCTGGAGTGGTGGGGTGGAGTGAGGGGTGGGGGTGGTGGTTATGCGTAAAGTGAAATAAGCCCAGCGAAGAGGTTTCCTAAGACCAGTAAGTCTACTGCAGCTGTTTAAATCCCCATTACTATCAGCCACACAGAAAACCCAGCAATTAAAATTGATCGGCTCTTATCCTCGGAACAAGCAATGAGCCACACAGTTCTCGCTGCAGTGGAGAACGATTCAGCCCCAAATTAATATTAGTAAAGGCAATCTGATAGGAATAACAGCGGGAATGGAACGGGATAGTGGATTGGACTGGAATGCTCTGCAGTAGATTGGGCTTTATATAAACATACATACTCACAGATGAAGCCGCTGGAGGGGGTCAATAGTTGATTCTTTCTATTCACATGATGTAGGTTCTACACCCTCTCCCCCAGATCAGTAGAGCCATGCCAATACGTTAAACATTTACGGTACTGGAGCAGTTCCCAGTACCTATTATATATACACCCATCACCCACTTTATTACCCTGTTCTTCAATGGTCAGGACCCCCACAGGACCACCACAGAGCAGGTATGATGTGGGTGGTGGATCATTCTCAGCACTGCAGTGACACTGGCGTGGTGGTGGTGTGGTGGTGTGAGTGGATCAGACACAGCAGTGCTGCTGGACACCTCAGTGTCACTGCGGGACTGAGAATCGTCCACCAACCACAACAGTCCGGTACAACAGTGTCCCTTGGGCAGCGTCCTGAGGGGCAGCGTCCTGTGGGGCAGTGTCCTGTTGGCAATGAGTGGACACACTGCAGCAGCACTGCTGTGTCTGATCCACTCACACCAGCACCACACACACTAACACACCACCACCACATCAGTGTCACTGCAGTGCTGAGAATGATCCACCACCCACATCATACCTGCTCTGTGGGGGTCCTGTGGGGGTCCTGACCATTAAAGAACAGGGTAATACAGTACACAGAGAAACAGATGGACTACAGCCTGGACCTGTACACCTACAGAGTGTCCTGTATGGTCAGTGGAGATGGCAGCAACTGTTAGAAGATGGTAAGCTTTGTGGCATTACTAAGTGATTACTGATGTCCCAGTGTATGCCACCTCCACCAGCATGGATGGTTAACTCAAGATGTGTGACAGCCACAGATTCGTGCTATTGGCACCAAATTCAACTTTCGCACACACGGCTGTGCATGTGACGTAAGCAAGGACGGGTCTTATCTCTGTACCTGACTGACCCAACAGCCACCATTACAGACATCCAGCGAGCAGTGGTGTCCTCCATGAGTCATCCTGTTAGTGCAGCACCATCGGCAGACGGCTGCACCACGCAGGACTACATGCACACAGACCGTTACCACGACCGTCCTTAACACCACGTCACCGTCACCAAAGACTGCAGTGGTGTCGTACCAGACTGTCATGGAGTGACTCAGAATGGCAGCGGGTCATCTTCAGTGACGAGTCCCGCTTTAGTCTTGGTGGAGACGACCAACGAATCCGCGTGTGGAGGCACCGTGGTCAGCAGCATGTCCTGTTGCCACCAAACACTGACTCTACCATGTGTTCCTCAACAGAAATCAAGCCCAGGCTATGGTTTTCCAGTCTTCATCAGCCCAGTTCTGGTGAGCCTGAGCTCACAGCAGGCTCAGCTACCAATCTAGCCTGACAGAGGTGGAACCCAGTGTGGTGTTCTACCGTTGTAGCCTGTCTGTTTCAAGGTTCATGGTTTTTCTGCTCAGCACAATGGCCCACAGTCTTAATCTGAGTTAACCTAACCCACCTGTCAGCTGAAACCAGTCTGGTCATTCTCCATTGACCTCCCTCATCAAGCAGGCGCCTCCAATCTACTGAACCGCCGCTCACTTGATGGGTTGTCTTTAATGCACGATGCTGTGTAGCTCTGGAGATAGTGGCGCATTCAAATCCCAGAGGATCAGCAGCTATAAAAATACTGGAGCTGCCTGGCACCAACAGCCCTGCCCCAGACAACATTACAGAGATCACGATTTTCTCCATTCTGATGGTTGATGTGAATGTTTCCTGAAGCTGCTGGCTCGTATTTGCGGCTGATTAGATAACTGCATTAACGAGTAGGTGTTCGGTCTTATGGACAGGTGAGACAACAATCAGCCCTGTGCAATCTGAGTGCATGGAAGACAGACGAAGAGCTCAGCTTGCATGCCTATGGCAGTCTATGGCTTCTTTAGTTTTGCTGATGTGCCTGGCTGCATGGTGCACTGCAGGGGTCATCAGTTCTGGTCCTGGAGGGCCAACGCTGAGCACTGCGCTAACACGCACTTACTAAACGCTGTACATAGCAAACGAGACGAATCAGTGGTGTTTGAGAATGAACATCACCACACTGTGCCGGGCTGCGGCACTCCGGGGCTGGAACTGATGAGGCGTGGCGTACACTCTTATGTAGGCCCCAAACAGAGTCCTTTGAAGTGATGCCGTCAAGGAACTACTTTTGGTTCCCCAAGGAGCCTTTCAGTAGGAGGGTTCTGTAAACAAGCTGGGTGAGTTTGAAGAGCCCCGCACACACTGTGCATACTGTAAAGACTGTACATTCAGGCCAAGAGACAATTATAATTATATATATATATATATGCCTGGTGTCACTCCACCTCCACCTCTACTGCACCATCTGCAGGAACTGTGTGAGGATATTCAAGCTGCATGGGATGGATTATCACAGGGCACCATTAGGAACCTCTACAGCTCCATACCGAGACGTCTGGCGTGTTGGGGTAGCAAACATGGCGGCCCGACGCCATACTGAGAGACAGACTTCTGTATGTGTAGCTCAATAAATATTGATCATATCAGTCTAAATTTATCACCAGTTATTGATACTGGTCACCTTTATCTTCCTTCCCAGCAGACCCGCACTCCCACACCTCCTTTTGGGTGCAGCTGTCCCTTTGATGATGAGTGTATCTGGAGTCCTAGGTTCTTCAGTAGACAGATTTGATCCAATCTGAGCCATGCTCAACAGAGAACTCTGTGTAAGTAAGAAAATCACCACAATGGCAAACACGCTCAATGCCCTGGGGGTACACCAGACGGTCTCCACTTCACGCTTCCTAAGAGACGCTACCGTCATGTGCTTAAAAGTCCATCAGCCCTGACACTGCAATATGTCCAGCTACATTTCCTTAAACCTAAAACAGGCCGTCTGAAAATGATAAACATATTTCTATATTTGTCAGACTGCACTTTTCAGAGTCCAGCGATGAAACGCTGTTATCATCCAAAAACTGTTGGACCACATACACCAACTGGCCACTTTGAGTAAGCCTTCCTTTATCTACACTCTGTCCAGTTTATTAGCTCCACCTACACTAAACATGTCTACACTCACTGTCCATTTCATCAGCTCCACTGACCATACAGGACACTCTGTAGGTGTACAGGTCCAGACTGTAGTCCATCTGTTTCTCTGTATACTGTATTACCCTGTTCTTCAATGGTCAGGACCCCCACAGGACCACCACAGAGCAGGTATGATGTGGGTGGTGGATCATTCTCAGCACTGCAGTGACACTGACGTGGTGGTGGTGTGTTAGGGTGTGTGGTGGTGGTGTGAGTGGATCAGACACAGCAGTGCTGCTGGAGTGTTTAGACACTGTGTCCACTCACTGTCCACTCTATTAGACACTCCTACCTTGCTGGTCCACCTTGTAGATGGACAGTCAGAGACGATAGCTCATCTGCTGCTGCACAGTGCAGTGTTGGTCATCCTCTAGTCCTTCATCAGTGGTCACAGGATGCTGCCCACAGGACGCTGCCCACAGGACGCTGCCCACAGGATGCTGCCCACAGGACACTGCCCACAGGACGCTGTTAGGTGCTGGATAGTTTTGTGTGGTAGATGATTCTCAGTCCAGCAGTGTCCTTACATTAATGATAATTCCAATTGGCGTCAATCACTATAAAGGCTATTTGCTAGTCATGATCAAAGTTAGCTATGCTAGCAATTATGACAGATGACTCCTATTGGAATAAGCAATTATAAGCACTTACGTAGGTTAATGTTATCTGTCATGACAAGCTGATTTAGCCTTATGAACAATGCCCGACAGTAAAGCATTACAAAAGTGTGTTGTGACTCCCAATCCATATTGACTTTAGATGGAGTCTGTGTTTCTTTGGAACCTGCTAATGTCTATAATGCTAATGCTATAAATGTGTTCCTGTCTGGCTGCTGAACGACACCACAGTAAGAAGCCTCCGCAAGGCTGACTCGAGTCTCAAACCAAACATTTCCGCTCGCTTCCTGAAATTCCACTTTCTTAGCTCATACAGGATGCATTAATCCGACAGACCACAAACGCACATTAACCCGTGATTAGATTAGACGAGAGTCGGGTTTCTCTCAGCCAGGCTTGCTTCATGAAGCAATGCATTTGTGATGTTTGCTAATTAGCCTTTGGAGAAGTAGTTGTTGGCTCCATTATCTTTCTGAGTTAGCTCTTTTCCGCCAATGTGGAACGTGGGTTCTGTTCTGGTTTGTGCACCTAATTTTGAACCGTTCCGGACCATTTGAAACCCAAAACGTTTGCTCCTAGCTGGAACCAAGGAATAGTAGGTTCTTCAGGACCAACCGTGATGACATCCATGGGCGTGTCAGTTATTGAGGAAAGAGAAGTCGACAATGGCGACACCCAGTGGTCTGCTGGAGAACCTCTTCTACGTCTTCTTATCGCCAGTAGGTGATCCGTGTTGCTTTCCGGAAATAACAAACATCTGGAATAACAGCCCAAACACTCACACGTAATCTATACGACCCGCCATCTTGGTACTACTGTGTACTACTGCTGACCAGCGCCCTCTGTTGGCATTGATGTGGCATCCTTTGACGTTCCTTGGTACCAGCAAACGTTTTAGTTGGAAACACAGGCTGGTTCCCTGAACTGCACCAAGGTTCTAAGAAGCCTGAACAGAAACAGTCCAAGAACCAGGGTTCTTTTAGTTAAAAAGGGCTTGGTGAGATGATCTCGGTCCAAGAACCTGCTAACTCATGAACGATAGAAAATTGTTATAGATCCATAAAGGGTTATAGAATAGACTAGACTAGAATCTATCATCATCAATGAAGTTAAAAGACAGATAAAAGAGCCATTTACAAACTAGAGCTTTTAATAACTGTAGTCATATAATTATATTATACAGTATATTAGATGTTATATATTATTATATCCATATAATGGTTCTAAAAATAATATTCATGCCCTGATAAATACCATGGTGGGTTTACGTAATTAGGCAACTAAGCTTGCACTGATCACTGTGATATGAGAACAAGCGTATGGTTGATTATGTTGAACAGTGTGGCAGGTTTTAGGAACATCTGAGGTCATCAGAGGTCAGGAGGCTTTGAGAAGTAGGTTACTAGTCATCAGGTCCATATGGCTATACTGTTTCTGTTAAAAATACTTTAAGTTGACCTCACCGCAGATGTGTTTACACTACAAACTGCTTCTATAGAACTTTATAGATGAGTAATAAATGGGTGATGATATGGTAATAGGATGATAACATGTTGTGCTTACCAAAAAATTCATGCTAATAAATAAAAAAGCTATGATTATGATACTGATAAAGTATTGCCTGTAGATTGGCCTACCTAAAGCTAAACAAACTACTATGGTATCTAATATAATATCTAATATGTTGATTCAGTCATCACTTCAGATCAATCGCCAATGCATAACTAATTGTATTGCTTATTTTTCACTTTTATAGTCTTGTGTATAACTATTTATGTATAGGTAATTGGAGTTTCTGCTGTATTTCAAACTGGTTACCATGGCAATGACTAACATTTAGCATACTTATTACATGTTTCTGTCATAATACCATGTCATTACATACTTATTTCTAACCTATAAAATACATGCGGTGCCATTTTCAGCAATTACAATGTATTTCTGTCATATTACCATGTTATTACATACTTATTACAGATCTATAAAATACATGCGGTGCCATTTTCAGCAATTGCAACGTATTGCTGTCATATTACCATGTTATTACATACTTATTACAAATCTATAAAATACATGCGGTACCATTTTCAGCAGTTATAACCTATTTCTGTCAGATTACCATGTTATTACATACTTATTACAGATCTATAAAATACATGCGGTGCCATTTTCAGCAATTACAACGTATTTCTGTCATTATTACCATGTTATTACATACTTATTACAGATCTATAAAATACATGCGGTGCCATTTTCAGCAATTATAACGTATTTCTGTCATATTAACATGTTATTACATACTTATTACAGATCTATAAAATACATGCGGGCCATTTTCAGCAATTACAACGTATTTCTGTCATTATTACCATGTTATTACATACTTAATACAGATCTATAAAATACATGCTGTGCCATTTTCCATAATTTCTGTTATATTACCATGTCATTACTGATCTATAAAGTGCATTCTATGGCTGTTTTCAGTAATAACATGTTCTGCCATATTACCATATCATAACATACTTATTACTGATCTATAAAATACATGCTATGCCAGTTTCCATAATAAGGGCTGGTCATCAGATCAGCACGACGGGCAGATGCTGATACAGTATGACTCTTTGAAAGGTATGGGTCCAATTCCTCCCAAACCTTCCACCCTAAAGGTTATTATAGCCGGTTCTGACTTCACACTGCCAAACTCTATCTGTCAGAGAGGAGCCACGACGGTGGTAAAGCCCGTATAACACCACTACAGTCAGCAGCGGGTGCCATCTTTCCCTTCCTCTGCTGTATTAGGTAATGGGGAAGGGGGCTGACGACAGGCTGTCAGCTGAGCAACAAGGGTCTGAATTCAGAACCAATGGAACAGAATAAATGAGAGAACATCTGAGCGAACGAGGAAAGGAGAGAGGGAGAGGGAAAAAAGAACCTGTCTAAGATGTCTAGCAACGCCTTCTGTTGCCTAGGCTACGGGTCCCTGGAGACGGTGTGACGAGCGCCCTGCAAATAAATGTGTGAATCTGTGGCTGGAGGGGTGTAACTAGCGTGTCAGGTGTCACCCACCTGTAACCCCCAGACTTCAGAGGTTCCCTCTTCTCTCTCTGATCTAGAACCGGTTTTCTCTTATCCACATTTGAGCCTCTCCTCCTACAGTGTGTGAGATTCCAGGACTGGTGTAGAGCCGAGGCTCCTGCACCTGCATTTAGTGGTACCACCTTCAGTTCAGGAGGAGCTCCTGATTAGCTGATAAGCAAGTAGAGGTGTTGGATTAGGACTTCAATCAAAGCCTGAAATTTGGGGCTGAATATATCTAGAACATTCCGCCTGAAGGTAACTCGAGCCAGTCGGCACAGAGTCTGGAATTTTGCTGAAAATCCTAACTTTACAAGAGAAGGGAAAAACATACCCTACTTTTAATGTAAGTCAAGGTAACCAGAGTTTTTCCCAAGTGGTTCTGGATCTTTTCTTGTAGTCCGTTCATCTTGAAATTTACACACAGTGTAAAAGGCACCCGAAATTCTCAGATTATGTCAAAAACTGAAATATGATAAAAATGCAGATACATGGTTTTGTTCCAACAGCAACAAAATGATCCTGACTGTAGACTGTAGATTCTGTTCAGATTAAACCAGAGACACACCAGTCAATCAATCAATCAATCAATCAATCAATCAACATTTATTTTCCACTTGGAAGTAGATTGAGGGTGACCCTCATTTTCAGTGCAGCCAAGCATTTACATCTTGAAGGACTGACATTTAAAAAAAAATAATCTTGTTACACTAAAATAAAGATATATATAAGATATGATTTAATTAAGAAAACGAAAAAAACTAAATCAAAATAAAATGAATTATAAAAACTAATAGATATAAAAGATTAATAGAATAAATTCAGTATTATTAACCAATCAATATTTATTTGTGTAGCACTGTCTCAAAGCAGATTCACAGAAAAGCAGTTTATATAAAGGAACAAAAAACACGCAGTCCGTGTACAGAGTCAGAGGAAGAACCTCGAGAGGAACCAGGCTTGCGGGGGAACACATCCTCCTCGGGGGGATCCCCGGTGAGGAGAGAAAGACGGAGCTAACAGGAGGAGGAGCTTAGAACATCTATCAGATCCAGTCTGATTAATCCAGGAGGCGGGGATTACAAAGGTGGAGCTGGTCCATAGGTTCTCAGTTTAAGGGGGAGATAGAGTTGAGGATCAGAGTCAGAAGCTGGTGGATCTACTGTGGTCACTGTAGCCGTTGTAGTCATGTCGGGTGATGAACTGGAGAAACCATGATGATGCTCTGGTGACTCTAGCAGCTATGTGAGCTCCCATGTGAGCACTCAGGAGAAGTAAATAAATAGATGTATTTTATTTAATATTACCAAATAAAAATAAGAATAATAAAAGACTGAAATGAAATAAGCATGATAGTGGAAATGATATATGAAGGAGGCTAGAACTGAAAGTTTAAAATGATTGAGTGATGCCAGCAGGCCAGGTTTCACTCCAGTAGTTACAGTCCTGTCTGCTGGTGCGCCGAGGCTAAATGCAGATCTTCCCTATTCAGTAAAAACTCTGGGTCCCCGAGAGGTGATCCTGTCAGCGAGTCTCATAGTCACTGAGATCATAGCAGAGATATAAGCTGGCAAATCTCAAAATAAATGATTTATTTATGATATAAACACAATAAAATAAATAAAACTAAAAAGAAAAAGCATCAGTTTCCTACCGCACATTAAAGGACAGCCTAAAAATGACTCTAATTTGTTACAAGCATTGAAATGCATTTTACTCAACTCCAAAAATGACTTTGATTGAAAGAATTTATTACATTTTTTAAAATAAAGTTAGAAAATTTATTTAAGATTGAATAAACCTAATTTACTTGCTTGTAACAAATGTAGGTTTGGGGCAACCATAGGCTAGAGGTTGGGGAACCAGCCCTGAGACTAGAGGGTTCAATTCCCTGAACCGATAGTTACGACTGAAGTGTTGAGAAAATCATAATTATGTGATAGTAGTTAAGGTGGACCGTATAATTCCATGAGGGCTAGTTTAACATCTGGAGCCTTCGCTTTTATTCTACAGTAAAGCTTTAAGAACCTGTTATGACTATGTTAATATTTCAAACCCAAGCTGGCTGCAAGGAAAACACCAGATTCTCCAGACAAGGCTTCAGAAGCGCTGGTGTCCATCACTCTGGCTAGAAAGCCGGACGTCACCTACAAGTGACCTATCTCTCACAGGCAGCCAGGGGAGGCATCCCCGGTTGGGGTAATATCTGGATGTCTTGTTGTCCTCAGTGCCTCTGCCTTTGCTCTAAGCTCCAGATTCAGCCGAGGCAGACCGGACACGGCGGGGCGAAGCATGAGTGCCTTTAATTAATGAGCGGGGCTAAGAGGGTAATGGAGAGCAAGCTGTGATATGTGAGAGACATACGTTTGCCGCCTGCTGCCGGTCACCCCTACGGGATGATTTCGTGTGAGGTCAGCAGGATTATCATTTCTGGACAGGGATGAAGCGAGAGCTCCTCCGGCGCTGCCAGTTACTCTTTGATGGTTTTAAGGATTAGCACTGTGAAGCATGCTGGCCAAGGGATCCAGGACATAAGCTGTGGACAAGGCTGACAGAACGGGGTGTCAGTGCTTTGGCAGCTGCTGTAGCCGTAATAGGGTTTCCTGATGTGTTTCCATTGTGGAGCATGCGACCGAGGATATCAGAGGTTACCGGGCCATTTGAATGATTTGCATACGTTTAGAATTAGCAGTAGCCTTGGTAGCTTGGTGTTCAGGTTCCAAGTGGTATGTGCTTCAAGTGGTTTTGCTCTTTTGAAAGCTTTTCATTGGATCAATATGTCACAATGGCGTCATAGTGAAGGTCTTAATAATGCACTGACGGCATAAATGATTGATGGCTCTCATTTTTAAATTTTTATTTTGCCAGCTTAATGCTTTAAACCACCTGTCGGAACCTGAGGCCTTTGCTATTGACTTGGTGCATCTAGACCTCTTGTTTAAATGTGGCATTCCAAGGTCCATTGACGGCTCCCTTAAGAACAGCATAGTTTGGAATTTGTTGAAAATTCATAAAATTTAAAGTAGAACTTAAAAGCAAAGCACATTACAGATACTTGCAATATTACCATCACTACAGCTGGATAATTTTCTTTGGAGATCCATGGAAACAGCAACAAGCAGCAAACTAACCAAAGCATGGTGCATCACTTCGTCGCTGAGTATGGCGTCAGAACATACATGATGCCAGACGTCTTGGTATGGAGTTGTAGAGGTTCCTAATGCAGCTTGAATATCCCCTCACAGTTCCTGCTAATTTTGCGGGAGGGGTTGAGGTGGAGCGACACCAGGCCTTCTGGACCTGTGATATGTAACAACAAACCGTTCACCACCATAGATGAGGCTAAGGAGCTCCAAAGAGGAAGGGTGGGGCCAGCAACACTGAAGGACCATGCATAAGGGAAAGCCTGAACCAAGGAATAGCCAGAAAAGTCGAACTGGAGGACGTTAGCTTGCCCGATGGGGAATAGGGATGTAGGGGAGCAGACAGATACAGTGGTTGTGGGTGTAAGTTGATGCAAGGCCTTAAAGGTCAACAGCAGAACCGCAATAGGTCTACGTGGATGTAATAAAAGCATGAACCAGCAGATAAAGAGTTATAAATGGTTTAAAAAGGGCTCATTAATGGTCATTAATTAATCGTTAATAAGCAGTTACAACACATAAATAACTTGGGCAACCATGACGTGTTGTTAGTGTAATACTGAACATGCATACTTTTATATCATTAAAGATCAGATTTTAATGTTTACTGATCATACATTATCTTTTCCATCAATCTGCATAAACTCTGTTGGCTTCATTACATATTCAGCACATTGGGGGAGGGGGCTCATGCTTGCTAGTTGTATTAATCTGTTATAACTGCTTATTAATGTTTGTAAAGTGTTTATAACCTAACTAAAAACCAATAACAACATATTTGTAAACCGTTTATAAATCTTTATATCATATCATATCATAAGGTAGCCTTATATATATATATATATATCAATAAGCCTTAACATGATGACCACCTACCTAATCCGCTGTTAGCTAAAACAGTGCTGACCTACTGAGGTATGCACTTAAGACCTCTGGAGGTTCACTGTGGTGTTCACCACCCAGACATTAGCACCAGATCGGTAGTGAGGTGGAACATCCACAGACTGGATCTGCTGTTCCAACACACCCCAGAGATGCTTGATCTGGGGAATCTGGAGGCCTTGAGCTCAAATCATTCCCAAACGAAGTAGGCTAGGCTGCATTAGCTTGCTGAAATAGACCGCTACTATATGTCACGGGGGCGTGGCATGTTTCACAATGATGTTTAGGTAACCAGCATCCACATGAATGGATGCACCAGTGGTTTCCCAATAACACATTACCCCCTCCCCCGACTTGTCTTCTTCCCACACAGTGTATCCTGGTTTCCTCACTTCTACAAGGTGGGCCAGCAAGGTAGGAGTGTCTATTAGAGTAGACGGTGAGTGGACAGCACTGTGTGGTGGTCCTGTGGGGGTCCTGAACGTTGAAGAACAGGGTAGTAAAGTATACAGAGAGACAGATGGACGACAGTATGGAACTACTATATGGTCAGTGGAGCAATGTGTGTAGCAGGAGGGTTAACAAGTCTCGGTCTGAAAGCAAGTCACGCTCAGGCACAAACCATTAGCATCGTTATGTCACACGGGTTTTACAAATACTAATCATTACGGTCTGCTGATGGTTAAGACACCAAAGATCTTCGGTGAAGTCCGTCATTTGTGGTTTGCTGAGTGAACCTTCTATCGCATTAGTATAAAGTGAACCAACACGGGTTGAGTCACGCACAGTTTACGTTTGCCCAGGAAATTTAAAGAAGACTCTGATTTCTGTCTGTCATGCCCTTTACCACTGTCCACCTCACCCGGACACAGTCGTCTCAAGGTGATCCAACCTAATTAAGGATTGATCCATCAAAAAGGAACAAGGTGAGGTGGCTGATTCTAATGACCATGTATGGCCTCACTGGAACACACCAGCCATGTCAATATTCCACACACAGTGTGACAATCAATATACACATCAGCCCCAGCCAGCTGTGGCCTCCAGTAAAGCCTTAGACTATTTGGAGATGGCTTAAAGCCTCACCGAATTCCGGTTCTGACATCCTGCCGGTGTTACCTATTCATCCTCGGAGACGCCTTTTCCCAGTGGTGAACAATGATATCCATTGGTTGAATTGGTGAAGTCTTCTGAAGGAAGCTGCTGGTGAAGCAGTATTTTAATAAACGACAGATGGAAAACAAAAACAGAGGAGGCTCATAGTACCAGTCACAGGTTTAGACACATCTGAATGGATGTAGCTGGTGATCTGAAAGACTCTACAGTCGTACACTGAACAGCTCCACCTGATGAGAGTCTGAACCAGTCCATATCCTGATACACCACATCTACTCCTGATGCACTCTCATTGTCAAAAGCATAGCTCTTGGAATGAAACTTGGTGGGTGGATTTGACAACATGAGACACACAAATGATTCAAGTTTCATACTCGGCCGCGCATGGTGTAAGCAAGAACGGGCCTTATCTCTGTACCTGACTGACCCAACAGCCACCATTACAGACATCCAGCAAGCAGTGGTGTCCTCCATGAGTCATCCTGTTAGTGCAGCACCATCGGCAGACGGCTGCACCACGCAGGACTACATGCACACAGACCGTTACCACGACTGTCCTTAACACCACGTCACCGTCACCAAAGACTGCAGTGGTGTCGTACCAGACTGTCATGGAGTGACTCAGAATGGCAGCGGGTCATCTTCAGTGACGAGTCCCGCTTTAGTCTTGGTGGAGACGCCCAACGAATCTGTGTGTGGAGGCACCGTGGTCAGCACCAAGATGAACCAGAAGACCTGGTTCTACCACCTACCGCACCATCTGCAGGAACTGTGTGAGGATGTTCAAGCTGCATGGGATGGGTTATCACAGGACTCCATTAGGAACCTCTACAGCTCCATACCGAGACGTCTGGCGTGTTGGGTTAGCAAACACGGCGGCCCGACGCCATACTGAGAGACAGACTTCTGTATGTGTAGCTCAATAAATATTGATCATATCAGTCTAAATTTATCATCAGTTATTGATCCTGGTCACCTTTATCTTCCTTCCGAACACACCGGCA
Organism: Prochilodus magdalenae; assembly: GCA_024036415.1. Lineage (NCBI taxonomy): Eukaryota > Metazoa > Chordata > Actinopteri > Characiformes > Prochilodontidae > Prochilodus > Prochilodus magdalenae. The sequence continues at coordinate 291,451 of JAMWET010006583.1, forward strand.
CTCCCACACCTCCTTCTGGGAGCAGATATTGTTTTCTTTAAGATAAGAAAGGGTTAGGAAAGCTGGTTCATGGTGGAGGGTTCATTCTGGGTTTTAAGGTGGACTGTATAATTCCATTAGAGGGTTTTAAGGTGGACTGAATAATTCCATGAGGGCTAGTTTATAGTTTGGTGTCTTCACTTTTACTCTACAGTAAAGCTTTAGGATACACAGAAGGAGAACCTGCTACGAGGAGCCGTCTCTAAACTTTTGACTGGTAGTGTACATGCAGTGAAAGGATTCTAAAGAATTTCCTCCACACTGATCCATTTCAATTCCATTAAAAGCTTAAATGATCTAGTGTTCAGCCAACTGACTTATCAACAAATTAATCACCTAGACATCATCCCAGTGCCTATACACACCGCACCCAGCACTTCTCGAGAAAATGATTCAGCGGCCTGTCAGTATAGACTCCTCATCCTGCGAATCATTTGCCGTTACATTACGAAGGGCCGTTTGGCTGCCAAGCATGGCAGAATATAAAGAGAGATGCACTTCATTGATCTCTGCTGTGGTATTAGCTGGATATACCCAAGCCCAAGATATATATGCTCATTTATTATAAAGCCAATCGTTTAGCATTTATTAAACTACAGACCAAGTCAACCACAATAAGACCTTTATTAATGTAGCTTCCTGAATGCCTTTCGGTCTACTTGGCTAGTTTGGTTAAAACACATGCATAAAGATCATGTATTTTTAGACAACTTCTTATTTTTAGCCATATTTTTATTTATAGCACCAAAATATATGGAGTCAAATAAACGTCAAAATGTCAAACAGCACTGTGGCCTTCCGCATCACACAACCGTCACATAGAAATGTTGATCTTGGCAATTAAAATGATCTTATACAGTATCTACGTTTACGTGACGCCCTTATCCAGAGCGACTTGCACGGTTATTCGTATTACAGGTGGGCCAGTGCAGTGTTAGGAGTCTAGCTAAAGGACTCTTATAAGTGTAGCTCAGCATTCAAACATGCATGGGGTGGTGGCTCTCTGGTGGGTAGTGGTGTTGACTGCTGAGCCACACCACCCACTAGTTGATGCATCTTATATTTCTCATTTTAAGATGATTGTAGATAGATAGATAGATACATAGATAGATAGATAGATAGATAGATAGATAGATAGATAGATAGATAGATAGATAGATACTTTATTGATCCTGAAGGAAATTTAGCAGCCAGTAGCGGTTTCACAAAAAGAACAGCACAGATACGAATAATAATACAAAAATAAAAACAGTGTTGTGCAGTATGAGAAACCTAAATGGGACGTTCAGTAACGGCAGCAGTATTATTAACTATTAAGGTATAGGCTATAGAACTATACATACTGCGAGTCATACTGCGAGTCACTAGATCATTGCAGTCTTATTATAAGATTGTTTCTCATTTCTAGACAGTTTCACTTGTGATTTTAGTAAGTACAGTTGTCTCACTATATCACCGATAACTTTACCTGCCAGATTATCTACTTATTTAGGAGAAAAGTTGGCGAAAATCACTCAAAACAAGTAAAATGTATCTGGATATAAGTTAAATAGTCTACATATATAATCTATAATCTATAATAAATAATCTTATAAATCTACAGCAACTTAAAAATGAGAAATATAAGATAAACCATGTAGATCATTTCAATTGCCAAGATCTATTTTTTTGCAATGTAAAGTGTTGAGTCTCTGGTGCCCCCCATGTCCCCCTCCCCCAAATGGTTACTGTTTGAAATATGTAAATGAGTTCTGTTTTGATTGACTGTATTCAATCAGCAGTCCAAGCTGAAACCACAGACCTCCTGCTCACTGACCTGTTGTACATGCACTGGTTTTCATGATATCATAAACCCAAAATGAACTGCCAGAAATGTGATTTTGTAAAATGATTTTATATCTAGTTGATAAATCTTATATTTCACTTTTTAAGATTGTTGTAAGATTACTTACATTATGGCCAGTGTCATGCCTGCTGGCTCTCCTCTCATCCCCAATCTCCCGGACTCAATTTCCCATAACCCACCACCTGAGGACGTCACTGTCACATGTCCACCATCTCCGAATCCCGTTCCGTGTCTTAGGTCTCCGGAATATTGATTTCACCTGTAGCTGATTAGCCTGTTTGTACAAATACTCCTCTCTCCCACTGACCCGTTGTGAAGTATTGCCACACTAAGTGCGTACTAACCCTGCTTTGACTCTATTTTGACTTTCTGGTTGACTCTTTTGTCTTTTCCCTGGATGCTGTTGCTGGTCTGGTTGTTTTGCCTGGTTCTGACTTCTGCTCGTTTCCTCACCCTGACTCAGTCCTTGCCCTCTTGGTTATGACCGCTTGTACCTTGCTGTTGCAGTGTGGTACCACAAGCCTGTTTAATAAACCTAGCTTTGCTTTTTGGCAGATAAGAAGATGCAGAAGACAAGCCACATTGTCTGCCAGTATATAAAGACATGGCCATTGTGGAAATTTTCACTTCGTGGCCTCGTAAGACACTTTGGGTTGCATTTGCTATGAGTGCTTCGAGTCATTACTTAGGCTAATGGTGCTTGTGGGTGGAGTGGCATCTTTTGAGAGCACCATCATCTTTGAAAAATTAGTAAACAAGCATATACATTCTTGTTTTAAATTAATCTAAAGCAAAGCAACTTTAATAAGGCGTGGTTTATTATGGTGGGTGTGAAATGGCCCACAAAATCCCACCACCCAAAAGCTTGAATCCTCTTGGAAATCTGTAGAAAAACCTTGAACAGGCATCCACCAAATCTGGCCCAGTAAGAGTGTTGGAACGTGGCCTACATCCAGAAACCTCTCCAGTCCATGCCAACGCACTGGTATCCATAGAATCCTAGGTCCCACTATCCCGATCTACTACAGACTGTACACTTTGACCTCACGAGACAAAACAGTTTAGACACCCCTTTGTGTAGACTCCTCACTTTGAGGTTAAACTTCAAAGGGTTCTTCACTCTTTCATCTACAGTTCTTTAAAAAACCATCCAGCGAAACGTCCTTCATGGTGGTTGATGTTCTCCTATGGGTTTTCCCCCAGAGGACCCTTCTCAGTGGCATCATTTCTGAGCCCTGATCTTTTCGTCAATGAAGAACGAAGGGAACGTTCCGTGGTCATTCTGAATGCGTACCAGGCAATAAAATCGGCAACTCATTACGGAACAACGGGAGCCAGGGGAGGAATGCTTGAAGAGATTCCTCTGCTGTGAGGGGATTCCTCCTTTGCATACAGGTGGTGTCTGAAGGGGTTGGGCGGATTCTGCTGGTCTATTTCCACTCCTTTAATCCACCCAGGTGGAGTGGAGAGCAAGATAGCTACCAGCACATTTTCCGTGGTCTGGAATCTGATTTGAGACCCCAGAAAGCAGCAAATCAAGCCCACTTCAAGCACCTCCCAGGGAGAGCACAGAAACAATATTAAACCCATTCTGCCGCTTTATAGTGCTGAGGCTTGTGTTGCTATGGGTATACTCACCATAGAAACACAGAGATTTGTGCGACTGCACATAGACACTGAGCGTCTACATGTGTGGAGTTGTGTTTATCAAGCATTGTCCTTCTGCATGCCTGCAAATACAGGAAGTTACGCTTTGGCTGCACATTTCATCACAGCACAGCCGTCTTTGTGTAGAGGTGGCTTGTCTTCACAGTGGGGAGTTCTTGCCTCCAACTTTTCAGCCCTCTCGTTGCTCGCTAGCAGCTCAACACAGATTCTCAACATTTAAAAGACTCCGAGAGTCATATCAGGATATTATGACCACCTACCTAATGGGAAGAATAATCACCCGTGGCTCCTAACACCAGCACTGGTGCTCTTTCCAACCACCGCAGAGCAGGTCCCTCACGTTGGGTGGCTGTGAGTCAGCGAGTGTTTCCAGAGGAGCTTCGATGGGCTGAGATCAGGTTAGCCGAACACTAGTCACTGCCGTGCTCTTGGGACCATTCATGCACCACCCTTGCATATTGAGGTGGGGTGTTATCCCGTTGACGGGTGCCATTTCCATCAGGGAACCGTTTCAACAGGCTCGGGTGCTCATGATCTGCTAGGACTGCCAGGTACCCGTGGGCGTTCAGAGACTCCAGTGGTATTACTGGTACAGGATCATGCGAGAAAAACACCACCCTCCCAGAGACGTACACTGCCACCACCACCCTTCATCTGAAACGCCAACATCTTTCCAAACCTCCAGAGTCCAATTACAGCATTCCCATGCAAACTCGACTTGGACTCGACTTTGATGATGAACCTTGGTTAACATTGGCATCTCAGCCATGTCTCTGCTTCCTCAGAGCTTCTGTGTTCATTATAGAGGTTAACTGGTTAACAGGTTATCTGTACCACTCACCAGAGTCCTCATTTCCCTCTGGCATCAAGCAGTCTATTTCCCTTCAGCTGGTGGAATGGCCACTAGGGGGCCTGCAGAACAAGACTCAGCTTCTAGGCACAGGTTGTATCAGTGCTTTGAAACACTCAGATTCAAATGACCTGGGGGTCACTCTCCAGGTGGTTCTCCAAGGCAGACCTAATTTTTTCGGTCTGGACCAAAATGTAGACTGGGAGCCAACAGTGGTTCATCTATGAGAGGATTCTCAGATTCCCACTGGCAGGTTTTTTCTGAATATCTTCTGTGATGATTTATGCATGTCTTTGTGCTGAAAACAATGGTTGTTGTTAGCATGCCAGTTAGCCACTCACTGATGCCTTGGGTTGAGTCTGTCGACCAATCACAAGCTGTTTGTTGACCATTCGGAGGCTGTGGTTCTGACTTGATCATGCTTCTCTTCCGTCACCAGAAACCACCACTACTACTGTTACTAATGATGCTAATAAGACTTATTGTGACAACTAATAATATAATAATATAGGTAGTAGCAAAAACTGAATAATAAAAAAAAATATTGTTATAATAATTAATTGATTAATTAATTAATGAGATGCTAATTCTTCTGGGTCATGGAATGGGTCATGCAGTGCTAAAAGAGAGGAAGCCAGAGTGCAGCTCAGCAGTCTAAAGACATGCCCGACTGCACAGTGGGAGGAAACCCACACAGACACAGGGAGAACATGCAAACTCTGCACAGTAAGCTGATTTTATATATTGTGCATTAAATAAGCCGCCTGTAAGTGTCTGGTGAAAAAGGATGATCCATCTGTCAGACGTAAATATTAAGGCAAAGAAAAAAAAGAGCTTCAGGCCGGATACAAGAATAAATCATAAATATGTGACAGGCTGTATGAAGCCATCTCTTGGGCCAATACTTTGAGAACCATGCTCTTTGCTTTTCTAGCAGAGTCTATGGCCTACAGCATGCAAACGCAGAACACTCAGATTGCAAATGTGAAAATAATGTAATAAGGCAGCATAAAGGCTTTTTCATCTCCCCAGAGCCAATAAAAAGGTCAAACATCCTTCCCTGTGAACCGCACACCACCAAAAATCACCCCCACCACACCAAACCGCACGCACCCCAAACATTTCGGTCACTATTGAGTGTATATAAAATATTGCGCTTTATTTGGAGGTCAAGAGGCTGCTCTCGTCTTGGCACCAATTGATTCGGCCCTCTTGACAAGTCCAAGATAGAGGCTAAATCAACAAAACAGATGGATTTGTTCCATCTCACGGGCTGAAGTAATTAGGCTACTTGCGCCTCTGGGTAAAGTGGAATTCGAAAGGGGCCAAAAATCAAACAACTCATTTCGGACCTGGAAGTAATAAGGGAAGAGTTTATCTTTTGATGCTCGCTGTGTGTCAGAAGCTATTCCCGTCAAACTCATTTCCTCCGGGGTAATTTCAATCTCTTTTCTCAAGAAGGGGAAAAAAAGGAATCCGGTGACTTCCGATTTGTCTCTCTGTGGCTGTGAAGCCATGTTTTGATAGGTAAGGTTGAGAGTCGTTCTGTGTGTTTTTCATTAATCTCTGTTCTTTCATTTCATTTGCTCAGATATAAAAAAAAAACACCATATTGATTGGTGTTTGCTGAGGACTTTAGCGGTAGCATGGTTCAGGGTTTTGTTAAATGGAGAGTTGAATTTGTTGCAGTTCTGCTATTCTTTCTTCTTCTCTCGTAACAAGATAGCAAAATTAATTTCATGTCACTCCAAAACACTTTCTCACATCGTCGTTATTCAGACACTGGTCAAAAAACATGAGACTGAGTTAGCTGAGAGAGCAAACACGGGCTAGGGACACACAGATTAGTCAGTGACCATATAAATATGATAAGCTCACAGCACTAAAACCAAGTCACACCGGTGTTTAAGGTGGTAGTAGCTTCAGGGTCCTGCAGATGGCGCTGCACTAGGACGATGTGGCTATAAATCCCTGCGGGGTGTGAGTGATGGGATCCATAGATTGAGATCAGCTTCTACAGTGCAGGGAATGTCTCCATCTATGTGTGGAATATGGCTCCAGAGCAGATGTTAATGATTGGTTAAAAGGAGGGACTGCATGTGGGCGTGGCCAAAGACCATAGTGTGAAGGAAGTAGCTGAATCTGCAGGTGTGTGGAAGCGTACGGTCATACGGGTCTACCAGCAGTGGATACAATCCCAGTCTACAGGGAATTCTCCTCGGAATTGTGCCAGGGAAGGCGTCCACCAAATCTGGACCACCTGACCAGTTCTTTAATCTAGGAGTGTCTGAACACTGATGTGGCTACATCCAGAAACTTCCAGTCCATGCCCAATCCAACCACAGCTGTTAGGCTTGAAACATTATGAGGCCAGTCAGTACTTCATATGTACCATAAATCTGATGCGCTCCATGCTAGTTAGCTCTCTGTTTTGGAGCTGGTGTTGTCTTGGTTGACTGTATCGTCCGAATCTCATCCAGGACTATTCTGTTACTACATCAGGTGATGTGAAGTTTGTTGGAGAGGTTTGTTGACCTATTGAAGGGGAGAGCCGAATCTTATCAAGTCAACATAAACCCTCCACACAGCACACTCTCACCAGTGTGAAGAGCAGTTCTACCACGGACACAACTTCCCAGAGGGCACCGCTCGTCGACACCACAGTCACAAGCCCTCAGCCGCCCAATCCGCTCTGCTCTCCGTCGCCAGAATGTTAGTCACAGCTGTACTTAATTTAGCTTGCCTATTTATACCGCTCCTGGTCTCTTCTGCATTTGCGAAGCTCCTGAGTGTTTCCTATCTGTATGTGCTATTCCGGTTTGATCCCTTTTAGTCCCTGACCCTCTCTTGTGCATGCTGTCTGCATCTTTCTCACTCTTTGGCTCCCGACCTTCGTTCCCGTCCTCTGACTACTCTCCTAGCCTTACTCTCTCAACTTGGTTATCTCAGTTGCCTGTCGCTCCTGGTTCTGACCTCACTGACTACGTTTTGGCTGTGCCCCTTATGTTGTCACGTGTGCTGCTGCTTAGTTGGATTATCTCACTGTGTAATAAAACTATGCTGGCTTTTAGCTCTGCTCAAGTCAACCTGAGTTCATTGTCCCTGACACACATCCACCATCAAGAAACACCATTGACCCACTTCCATCAGCCATCATACATGTCCATGCCATAACACTGCCACCACCGTGTATCACAGGTGATGTGGAAGGCTTCAGATCATAAACCCTTCCTTCCTTTCCTGTCCAAAGAAGCAAACTCTAATCTGGTCTTCCTGTTCTTACCAGTGGTTTGTGCCATAAAATTCTAGTCTGGGTGACTGCGCTGTGCTACACCAATAAGAGTCCCTGGGCAAGACTCCCAACACTACATTGGCCCACCTGTAATACGATTAACCTTGTAAGTCGCTCTCGATAAGAGCGTCAGCTAAATGCCAACCTACGCCAACCTCCTCTAGCATGCTTTTGGCCTGACTACATGTTGTGGGGTCTACTTCCCCATAAAAAGAATCATGATCATCAGTTTCGGCTGTAATCTCTGGTCGTCCAGGTATTTTCATGTACCTGAGCTCACCAGTGCCTTCCTTCTCAAGAATCTGGCCACTGCTAGTTTCTGCTCTCTCTCAGAGGTTCTGGTTTACCTGCTCCTTTGCTGGTTACTGATGTAGTTTGTTTCCTTGTCCATGTGCTTTAGTTGTGGTTTGGTCGCAGCTCCTCTCTTTTATTCCCTCTTACAATCATTTCTTGGATCCCTGTATATCTTCGCTGCCCAATGAAAAACATGTATCTCCATTTTTGTTGATTTTTACTTTTATGCATCCTTTGATCACACAAGCTGTTGTTTACCTAGTGTAAAAATTTAATGATGAATGAACCAAAAGAAATGGCCCAAACCTGTTCGCAAAGACGTTTGGTTCCCTTGACTTCCATTAAAATCAGTTTGGGTTTTTGCCCTCTCCTGTAAAGTTACCATTTTGGGATACTTGTTTTTCTTTGGACAGTGATGGTCTCCTTTTCTTGTCTGCCTGTTACATGGATGTTCCGGGTGATGCCTTCAATGAAACTTCACTTGAACCCCATCTCTTCGTCTACCATGCCAGCCACCAAGATACGCCGAGAGGTGTGATGTTTTATTTTTCCAGACTACTGATGTTCCCCTTGGCTTGCCTCAACACTTCTTTGGACCACATATGAGAGTTCCCAAGAAGAGCTCCCAATTTTTACCATATATATAGACTTAGAGCCAAGTCCAGCCCATTTATCGTGTTGGGTTACCATGAATGAATGGGGAACGGGCTGCACCTGGCCATGAAACGGCATAAGAGTCAATGATACAATAATTTTTCAGCCTCTGATATGGGAGGAACTGTGTATTCCTAAACAGGCTGTGTTTTTGTTAAACCCTTTGAATTAAGGCTGAAAGTCTACAACTTCAATCACATCTTGGCTGCTTCATTTCAAATCCATTGTGGTGGTGTGCACAGGCAAGCTGCCTAACTATATCTGCCATTATGCCATTATTTAGTACACTGTTATGGATCCCCTGGGACTTACATCCCAACATCTCACAGCCTACAGGCCTTCTGAAGGCCCATAAGGCTTTGATCAATATTCTTTGAAATTACGGACGGTAACTTCACTCCCAAAGCACTTTATATCTCCTCTATCAATCCAATTTAGCATCCTAATAGTCACGACTGAAGTGTATTTTCAATGTATCAAACTTAGATTACATAAGTTCCTAAGGAATGAATGCGAAAGCTAATTAAGCTAGTCCAAAGCGGGCGACGCATAACGCCTGCCTTTGAAAACACGGCTTTGTGCTCCTCGCGTGGATGAAAAGAAGCAGTCAGAGTAACCGCACCGATTGTTTCGTGCTCTGATAATGCAGGAAAAGACGGATTAGAGTCTCACAGTGGCTTTCTCCCTGATTTCTTTGAGGTTAATGGAGTCGATGGGGTGGGTAATGCTGGAGAGGAGCCGCTGCGGTGAAGAAACATCACTTCAACCGCGTCCACCGGAGTGACGGTGTGTGCGTCGTCCATACGGGCGTCTAATGGAGCCTGAAGGGCAAACACGGGGATTGATGTAATGGTTGTGACCTCTAGCTGCACACCCTGGTTGAAAACACAGGCCAAATAAACAGAGAGAGGAGTGGACTGCTCTCTCTGTCCACTGAAGCAGGGTTGAAGTCAAGGGTCTGGACAGATGGGGTCAGTCAGCACAGAGTGAGAGATAAAGGGAGAAAGAATGAGACGTAATGAGCTGGGTTCGTTTTCACTTTGGGTGGACAGATTAGCAAATTAGCGGTCAATGAATGAGGTGCTGTAGGTAGGAGGAGTCGGGGAAGACCACAGATGTGAAATACTATGAGCTTCCCTCATAAATGGTTGGACAAGCTTCATCATCATAGCTGCACCCAGAAGGAATCAACCGACAGGATAAAAAATTGGTGGGTAGGTTTGATATCAGGAGACATGCTGATGATCTAAGTTTCACTCTCGACCATGCATGTGATAAGACCTTAACGCTGTACCTGGCTAACCCAGCGAGAAGTGGTGTCGTGTCAGACTGTCATGGAGTGACTCAGAATGGCAGCGGGTCATCTTCAGTGACGAGTCCCGCTTTAGTCTTGGTGGAGACGCCCAACGAATCTGTGTGTGGAGGCACCGTGGTCAGCACCAAGATGAACGGTTTGTCGTCACACGTCCAGAAGACCTGGTGTCCCTCCACCTCCACCCCTACCGCACCATCTGCAGGAACTGTGTGAGGATATTCAAGCTGCATGGGATGGATTATCACAGGACTCCATCAGGAACCTCTACAGCTCCATACCGAGACGTCTGGCGTGTTGGGTTAACAACCAACGGCACCGCACTCCCACACCTCCTTCTGGGTGTAGCTGTTATTTTGATGAGGAGTGTTTATTTATTTCATTTAGCATTTTAGTTAGTGTGTGCGGTGCTGGTGTGAGTGGATCAGACACAGCAGTGCTGCTGGACACCTCAGTGTCACTGCTAAGATGAGAATCGTCCCTCAACCAAAACTATCCAGCCAACAGCGTCCTGTGGGCAGCATCCACTGGTGAAGGACTAGAGGATGACCAACACTGCACTGTGCAGCAGCAGATGAGCTATCGTCTCTGACTGTCCATCTACAAGGTGGAGCAGCAAGGTAGGAGTGTCTAATAGAGTGGACAGTGAGTGGACACAGTGTCTAAAGACTCCAACAGCTAGCTTGAAGATTCACAACAGTCTCTGTAAAGCATTTGTGTGAGAAGCAGGTACAGATCCATTAGTCGTTCTTGATCTAGCATCATTCCGGGATGTCTCGCTGCTTTGCCATGTGCCACATTCTACCATGTCCAGCATGTGTTGCTTTTACATCAGCAGAGATCAAGAGAGACCTTTTCTACCCAGCTGCCTGGAGGATAGGGGGATGGTCGTGTGATGAAGACTGGAGGGGGGGGAGTAAACAGACACACCTGTTTTTTCTGTTGTTGTCTCTCTCTCTCTCTCTCTCTCTCTCTCTCTCTCTCTCTCTCTCTCTCTCTCTCCCCCTCTCTCTTTAATGTTGGGTGATGTGTCCGCATCCCACTGAGACAAGAGCATTTGCAACCACAGAGCAAACATTTCCTCATCTGTGGTTTTGGATCCCCATTAAAGACCACTCTCGCTTTTTGCCCCATCGATTGTGTAATATGATATTCAAAGGATTGTTGCATCACATTTCAAAAGTCCCATTCCTGTTTGTGCACAGTTAAACCGCTGTGGTGTTCTGGAAGCACAATAAGTCTCGGCTCTAGTCGTGTGGGGTTGGCTCTTTGAACGGACAGCTAAGTCGTTTCAGGTACGAGGTCAGATGAAGATTCTCCCAGACCCCTGGCTGTTGATGCTCCAAGGCTCCATTAGCTCTCTGCTCCCACTAGAGTCACCCCCACCGGGCACTCACATGTTGTGAATATCCACAGCCTGTGTTCCTAAAGGAGCAGGTTTGAAGTGAACTGAAGGATAAGGTAAAAAATACATATATCACAGTTACATAATGTCAAGTTGACCCGCTCTTTGTCCAACAACTCTTTTCCTTTGTGAATAAATGTAATCTACTTGATTGACAAAGTCGAGTCCTGGTTTATTTATATAGCACCTGTTACAATTGGCCTAGTCACAAAGCAGCTTTACAGAGAATCTGGGTACAAGGCATGGGTGACAGGCGCAAGAACAAACCCCCTCAGGGCAAGAGAAAAAACCCTCGAGAGGAACCAACACTCAAAAGGGTCAAGGCAGATGAAGCAGCAGCACCAGACCACACAGGCTGGGCAGTTGTTCCACATCAGAGCACACAGGCTGGGCAGTTGTTCTGCACCAGCACACATTGATGGGCAGATACTCTACACCAGACTACACAGGATGGGCAGTTGTTCCTCATCAGAGCACACAGAATGGGTAGCTGTCCTGCACCAGACCACACTGGATAGGCAGCTGTCCTGCACCAGACCACACTGGATGGGCAGCTGTCCTGCACCAGACCACACTGGATGGGCAGGTTGTCTTGCACCAGACCACACTGGATGGGCAGCTGTCCTGCACCAGCACACACAGGATGGGCAGTTGCTCTGCACCAGACCACACTGGATGGGCAGTTCTCCTGCACCAGACCACACTGCATGGGCAGCTGTCCTGCACCAGACCACACTGGATGGGCAGTTGTCCTGCACTAGACCACACTGGATGGGCAGTTATTCTGCACCAGTTCACACTGGATGGGCAACTGTCCTGCACCAGCACACACAGGATGGGCAGTTGCTCTGCACCAGTTCACACTGGATGGGCAGTCGCTCTGCCCCAGACCACATGGGATGGGCAGTTGCTCTGCACCAGACCACACAGGATGGGCAGTGACTTTGCACCAGACCACACAGGATGGGCAGTTGCTCTGCACCAGATCACATGGGATGGGCAGTCGCTCTGCCCCAGACCACACGGGATGGGCAGTAGTAAGATGGGTACAAAGTAAAAAACTCAAATTCAAAAGACTCAAATCAAAAATTTCCCATCTCTGTTTAATTGGGCCTGTGATCAGTCGGGGGATATGGGTGGCTACATGCCTGAGAGGCACATGCTATTTAGGAAGAGTCATCATGACTATATTTCAATAAAATGCACATTATTTCCTGATTCTGTATGTTCCTCAATCCCAAAGGCCAGAGTTCATTCTGATTTAGCCCAACAACAGGCAGCGCATAGACAACAGCTAGAGGTCAACAACAAGGTAAGCTCATAGCTATGCCAAAAATGTTAAAATTGAAGGCTAAGTGCTATAAGGGTGGGATTAAGGTCTGGGAATTTCCTGGATTGTGCTACACTTTGCTTGTTTGACCAGGTAAAAGTCACTTCTGGACACTAAACATTCCATAATCCAATCATTTGTCTTTAACAACAAGGTTTAACATGCTTCGGTTTACCATGTGTATACCAAGACAAAGGTTTGATTGGTTCAGACTGCCCTCAGCGTAGGGACAGTTGGTTTACTGTTGGGGACACGTTTAGGCCATATGAAACCCTATACTCAATAACACACAATACTTATACACTGACATCTAGCCTACCTACTTCCGAGTGCATTGGGAGCTCAGCTAGCCTCCACTGAGTCCAGTGAAAAATCATTGATCAAGTCACTGATTGAATATCCAGACATTTTACAGGGTCGCCGTGGCATCCCAGTGTGCAAGTGAGACACTGAGATTTATTGGCCAGGCATGTTGACCAGTGAGTGCATAGATCGATGATAAGAGCCACTGCCGAATACATTGAGTACTCAGGAGATGGCTTACAGAGGTTTTGGAAGTCTTCCCTGAATGGTGGAATGAAATGCCATCATAACATACCATAGCAGAACACTGCACAGGGCTATGTATACCTCAGAACAAGTATAGATATTCACTATATGGACAAAAGGGACATGTGACAGCTATAGGAGCCTTAGCCCATTCACTCAGAAGAGCATTTGTGAGGTCAGACACTGATGCTTGACAAGAGGACCTCACTTGCAATCTCCGTTCTAGTTCATTCCAAAGGTGCTGGATGGGGTTGAGGTCAGGGCGCTGTATGGGCCAGCCAGGGTCTTCCACATCAAACTCTCTTGACCAGTCGAGGAATTTGCTTTGTGTCCTGGATCACAATCATGCTGGAACAGAGAAGGGCCTTCTACACCCTGTCCCCGCAAAGCTGCAAGCACAGAATTGTCCAGAATGTCTTGGTCTAGTGAAGCATTAAGGTTTCCCATCACGAAAGAAGGGCTCTGGACTAACCCCATAGCATTATCCCTCCTCGTCCATCAGACTGACTACAGAAGCATGATTGGTCACTCCACAGAACATGCTTCCACTGCTCCAGAGACCAGGGACAGTGTGCTTTAGACCACTTCTGTCCACAAAGCTGGAGGGCTTGCAGATCTGGTGCTTGTGATAGGTGGTGTTGAAGGTAGGTAAAGGGACCCCGATGACCTGCGCAGCCGTCCTCATGATCCAGGGGGAGGGTCCTGCAGTTCTGTATATAAATCTAATCCCAGCCATTTGATTCTCAACAGGACAATGATCCCAAACACACCTCCAGGATATGTAAGAGCTCTTTGACCAAGATGGAGAGTGATGGAGTGCCGTGTCATATGACCTGCCCTCCACAATCACCCGACCTTAATCCACTTGAGATGGTTTGGGATGAGTTGAACTAAAAAGCACCAAGTGCTCGGCCCCTCAGGGAACTTCAAGAGTGTTAGAAAACCATTCCAGGTGTCTACCTCATGAAACTGATTGGGAGAACGGCAAGAGTGTGCAAAGCTGCCATCATAGCAAAAAATATCGTCGCTGTCCAAAGAAAAACAGGTAACTCCAAAATGGCAGCTTTACAGGAGAGGCTGAAAACCACATTTACTTTGAATGGAAGTCAATGGAACCAGACGTCTTTCCAAGATGTTTTGGGCCATTTCTGTCGGTCCATTCTTCATGAAATTCACAGCCAGTGTAAACAGCAGCACATGTGATCATGAGACATAAAAGTAAAAATCAATACAAATGTTTTTCTTTGGACAGCGACGACATACTTGCTAAGTGTACATTGTTTTGTTTACTACATAATTCTTTATGTTCTCTTTCATAATACCAATATGCAATATTAATATACTGCAAAAAAATATCAAATAAATATATTTTATTTTCATAGTCACGCTTCCGGGTTTCCCGGTCACCTCCGATCTCCTGGACTCCTTCTCTGGAGTTCTCTCCCTGATGATCTCATAGCCACATGCTGCAAAATGTCCAATCACACCCACCTCCTCAATCTAGGTCTCCAGATTTCTGATCGCCCACCTGCACCCCATCTAAACCCCACACACCTCCTCTGTGCAAAGTATGGCCACACCTTGCTTGCGTGCTGAGTGTTCTCCCCGGCTTTTCTCTGATTGTTATTCCTGTTATCGACCCGTCTTTGTTCCTGACTCTCTTATTTGGATTTCTTCTTCTGGTTTAGTTTGCTGCTCTGTTGACCTCTCCTTCTTCTATCTATCTATCTATCTATCTATCTCTCTCTCTCTCTCTCTCTCTCTCTCTTTCTTTCTTTCTCTCTCTCTCTTTGTCTTTTCCTTTCTTTCTTTCTCGAAGTCTTCTTGATCTTTCTCTCTCTCATCTCTCTCTCTCTCTCTCTCCTCTCTTCCTCTTCTCTCTCTCGCTCTAATATATATTAATATCATGTACTATAATAATATAGATATATATATATATATATATATATATATATATATATATAGATATATATATTATAGATAATCAATCTCTTCTCTCTCTCCGCTCCTCTCTCTCTCTCGTCTCTAATGCTCATCGTAATCTCTCTCTCTCTAAAATCTCTCTCCTCTCTCTTCTCTTTCTATAATCTCTCTTTCTTTTCTTTCTCTCTCATCTCTCCTCCTCTTTCTTTATCTTATCTTTCTTTCTCTCGCTCTCGCTCTTCTCTCGCTCAGTCTAGCTCTCTTCCTCTCCTCCTCTTCAGTCTCTCTTATCTGCTCTCCTCTCTCTCTTCCTTTTCTTTTCTTTCTCTCTCTCTCTCTCTCTCTCTCTCTCTCTAATATAATATATTATATATAATTATATATTAGATCAATCTTATCCTCTCTCCCTCTATCTCTCTCGCTCTCTCATCTCTCTCTCCATCTCCTCCTCAACTCTCGTCTTCTCTCTTCTGCTCTCACTCCTCTTCTCCTTCATCTCTTCTTTCTTTCTCTCTCTCTCTCTCTCTCTCTCTATATATATATATAATATATATATAGATAACCAATCTATCTCTCGTCCGCGCTCCTCTCTCTCTCCTATCTCTCTCTCCTCTCTTCTCTCTCTCTCCCCTCTCATCCTCATCCCTCCTCCTCGTCCTCTGCCTCTCTCTCTCTCTCTCTCTACTATCAATCTCTCTCTCTCTCTTCTCTCCCTCTCTCTCTATCAATCTATCTCTCTCTCTTCTCTTCTCTCTCTCTCTCTCTCTCTCTCTCTCTATCTATCTATCTCTCTGTCTTTCTCTCTCTCTATCTCTCTGTCTTTCTCTCTCTCTATCTCTCTCTGCCTCAACCTGTATACAATTGTTTTGAATTTGTTGCTGATCTTTTAGCTTGGAAGCTTCAAAGTACGTTTGTTCCTGACATGTTTGTACGTTTGTATTTGTATTTCTGTGTGTACTAATAGAATGAGTATTTGAATAGAAGTCTTTGTATTGAAGCGTTTAAACATTATGAATAACACACATTCAGTCCACCCCTAGGATCGTTACTGTACACGGGCAGCTCTAAGACTTCATCAGAGTCTGCTCATTTCCAGTGTATTTAGAAATCAGAGCAATGTCGAGCAAACTGCCCCCAGCAGTGATGCGTATTCTACACCGTCTCCGTGTGACAGTTTCTAGATTCTCCGCATTACAGACGGCTGAGAGCGATGACAATGACCCATCGATTAACTAACAAAGGCATGATTTATAACCGGTCCAAAACTCTCCCTCCATCCCCAGAGAAGAACACGATTTCTGTTTTTCACTCTTTGATATGAGGAGTGTGGAAAGCTAGGGCACCTTGAGCCATCGTCTGAAAATAGGCTGTGCCAATAAGTGGCTAGCAGGTTCTCAGCTGGTCACCCCGAGGCTGGCAGCCACCGCTGACTGCAGTGTGGCGTCAGTGGAGACGAGAGTACCATTCAGAAATTCACTCGCACCAGCATCACTCCTTCTTCATAGAGGTTTTGGAGCAGCGTAATTCAAGGTTGTACAGGTTATATATACACTGGATAGATAGATAGATAGATAGATAGATAGATAGATAGATAGATAGATAGATACCCATTGCCAAAAGGATAGTTGCACCCAGAAGGAATCAAGTGGCAGGAATTTAACTTGGTGGGTAGTTTTGAGATCGTGAGAAATGTTAAGTAATCAAGGACGGGTCTTATCTCTGTACCTGACTGATCCAATCTCCTCCTCCTCTCAACAGTCATCCTGTTAGTGCAGCACCGTCGGCAGACGGCTGCACCAAACCACCCCAGCGGGACTAACATGCACACAGACCGTTCCGTACGGACTGTCCTTAACACCACTTCAACCTGTCACCAAAGAACTGCAGTGGTGTCGTACCAGCCTGTCATGGAGTGACTCAGAATGGCAGGTTCGGGTCATCTTCAGTGACGAGTCCCGCTTTAGTCTTGGTGGAGACGCCCAACGAATCCATGTGTGGAGGCACCGTGGTCAGCACCGAGATGATTGGTTTGTTGTCACACGTCCAGAAGACCTGGTGTCCCTCCACCTCCACCCCTACCGCACCATCTGCAGGAACTGTGTGAGGATGTTCAAGCTGCATGGGATGGATTAGCGCAGCTAGAACCGTGTCTGGGTTTAATGCGTGCTTTCTTTACGTGCTCTCTTCTCATCTACTACAGTCTGAGATATTTCAGCATATGTGGCTAATAATATCATGGTCATATGGGCTAATGGTGTGATCGTAATCTGCTAATCTGTGATTAACGTGTCAAGGCGTAAAGTCCTGCGTCAGGATGGAATGGGGGGCTTCAGAGTTCATTGAGAACGTACCTCTGAGATGGAGGTAATTATGCTATGAAATTGCCTGTTAAATTTAATCAACACAATCTCTCTCTCCATCTCTCTCTCTGGGTCTCTCCAACTCTCTCTCTCCATCTCTCTCTCTCTCTCTGTATCTCTCTCTCCATCTCTCTCTCTGTATCTCTCTATCTCTCTCCCCATCTCTCTCTCTGTGTCTCTCCATCTCTCTCTCCATCTCTCTCTCTGTATCTCTCTATCTCTCTCCCCATCTCTCTCTCTGTGTCTCTCCATCTCTCTCTCTCTCTGTATCTCTCTCTCCATCTCTCTCTCTGTATCTCTCTCTATATCTCTCTATCTCTCTCCCCATCTCTCTCTCTGTGTCTCCATCTCTCTCTCCATCTCTCTCTCTATATCTCTCCATCTCTCTCTCTCTGTGTCTCTCCATCTCTCTCTCTATTTCTCTCTCTGTCTCTCCATCTCTCTCTCTGTGTCTCTCCATCTCTCTCTCTATTTCTCTCTCTGTGTCGCAACCAAAAAATTCTCTCTCTCAATCTCTCATTTCTTCTACCTCCGGCGTCTTCTCTCATCTCTTCGTCTCTCTCTCTCTCTCTCTCTCTCTCTCTCTCTCTGTGCTAATTAACTGAGGCTATTTATACACATATGCCTACACACACATGTCCACACACATTCATACACACCATTCACACACACACCACTTACACACACACACACACACACCACTCACACATGCTCACCCAACAACCTAACAATTAGGTAAACATCACCAAAATGAGACAGAAGAGAAGAAGAAGAAGAAGGAGAAAGAAAAGACCCTGACAGAGGAAAATCAGTTCATATCTGAGAGAAGGAAACAGAGGCTGTAGGGTCTCTGGATCAGGTCACATGACCTGTATGGACTA
>JAMWET010006584.1:0-42500 GCA_024036415.1 Prochilodus magdalenae
CAGCTGAGGTATTATATTAACAGAGAAGTAATGTTCTAGATAGTTCCTGCAGTTTAGCACTTGCTAATGCTAACAGCTGAGGTTTTATATTAACAGAGATGTAATGTTCTAGATAGTTTCTGCAGTTTAGCACTTGCTAATATTAACAGCTGAGGTATTATATTAACAGAGATGTAGCGTTCTAGACAGTTCCTGTAGTTTAGCCCTTGCTAACACTAACAGCTGAGGTATTATATTAACGGAGATGTAACGTTCTAGATAGTTTCTGCAGTTTAGCACTTGCTAATACTAACAGCTGAGGTGTTATATTAACAGAGATGTAATGTCCTAGATAGTTCCTGCAGTTTAGCACTTGCT
This sequence comes from Prochilodus magdalenae, assembly GCA_024036415.1. Classification (NCBI taxonomy): domain Eukaryota; kingdom Metazoa; phylum Chordata; class Actinopteri; order Characiformes; family Prochilodontidae; genus Prochilodus; species Prochilodus magdalenae. The sequence goes on from JAMWET010006584.1 coordinate 358, forward strand.
AATGTAACAGCTGAGGTATGTTATTAACAGAGATGTAATGTTCTAGATAGTTCCTGCAGTATAGCACGTCCTAACGCTAACTGCTGAGGTATCATATTAACAGAGATGTAATGTCCTGGATAGTTCCTGTAGTTTAGCACTTGCTAATGCTAACAGCTGAGGTATTATATTAACAGAGATGTAACTTTCTAGATAGTTCCTGTAGTTTAGCACTTGCTAACGCTAACAGCTAAGGTATTATATTAACAGAGAAGTAATGTTCTAGATAGTTCCTGTAGTTTAGCACTTGCTAACACTAACAGCTGAGGTATTATATTAACAGAGAAGTAGTGTTCTAGATAGTTCCTGTAGTTTAGCACTTGCTAACGCTAACAGCTGAGGTATTATATTAACAGAGATGTAACGTTCTAGATAGTTCCTGTAGTTTAGCACTTGCTAATACTAACAGCTGAGGTATTATATAAACAGAGAAGTAATGTTCTAGATAGTTCCTGTAGTTTAGCACCTGCTAACACTAACAGCTGAGGTATTATATTAACAGAGAAGTAGTGTTCTAGATAGTTCCTGTAGTTTAGCACTTGCTAACACTAACAGCTGAGGTGTTATATTAACAGAGAAGTAATGTTCTAGATAGTTCCTGTAGTTTAGCACTTGCTAATGTAACAGCTGAGGTATGTTATTAACAGAGATGTAATGTTCTAGATAGTTCCTGCAGTATAGCACGTCCTAACGCTAACTGCTGAGGTATCATATTAACAGAGAAGTAATGTTCTAGATAGTTTCTGCAGTATAGCACTTGCTAACGCTAACAGCTGAGGTATTATATTAACAGAGATGTAACGTTCTAGATAGTTCCTGTAGTTTAGCACTTGCTAACACTAACAGCTGAGGTATTATATTAACAGAGAAGTAGTGTTCTAGATAGTTCCTGTAGTTTAGCACTTGCTAACACTAACAGCTGAGGTGTTATATTAACAGAGAAGTAGTGTTCTAGATAGTTCCTGTAGTTTAGCACTTGCTAACACTAACAGCTGAGGTGTTATATTAACAGAGAAGTAATGTTCTAGATAGTTTCTGCAGTATAGCACTTGCTAACGCTAACAGCTGAGGTGTTATATTAACGGAGATGTAATGTTCTAGATAGTTTCTGCAGTATAGCACCTGCTAACGCTAACAGCTGAGCTATTATATTAACAGAGAAGTAATGTTCTAGATAGTTCCTGTAGTTTAGCACTTGCTAACACTAACAGCTGAGGTATTATATTAACAGAGAAGTAATGTTCTAGATAGTTCCTGTAGTTTAGCACTTGCTAACACTAACAGCTAAGGTATTATATTAACAGAGAAGTAATGTTCTAGATAGTTCCTGTAGTTTAGCACTTGCTAACACTAACAGCTGAGGTATTATATTAACAGAGAAGTAGTGTTCTAGATAGTTCCTGTAGTTTAGCACTTGCTAACACTAACAGCTGAGGTGTTATATTAACAGAGAAGTAATGTTCTAGATAGTTTCTGCAGTATAGCACTTGCTAACGCTAACAGCTGAGGTGTTATATTAACGGAGATGTAATGTTCTAGATAGTTTCTGCAGTATAGCACCTGCTAACGCTAACAGCTGAGGTATTATATTAACAGAGAAGTAATGTTCTAGATAGTTCCTGCAGTTTAGCACTTGCTAATGCTAACAGCTGAGGTATTATATTAACAGAAATGTAGCGTTCTAGACAGTTCCTGTAGTTTAGCCCTTGCTAACACTAACAGCTGAGGTATTATATTAACGGAGATGTAACGTTCTAGATAGTTTCTGCAGTTTAGCACTTGCTAATACTAACAGCTGAGGTGTTATATTAACAGAGATGTAATGTCCTAGATAGTTCCTGCAGTTTAGCACTTGCTAATGTAACAGCTGAGGTATGTTATTAACAGAGATGTAATGTTCTAGATAGTTCCTGCAGTATAGCACGTCCTAACGCTAACTGCTGAGGTATCATATTAACAGAGATGTAATGTCCTGGATAGTTCCTGTAGTTTAGCACTTGCTAATGCTAACAGCTGAGGTGTTATGTTAACGGAGATGTAATGTTCTAGATAGTTTCTGCAGTATAGCACCTGCTAACGCTAACAGCTGAGCTATTATATTAACAGAGAAGTAATGTTCTAGATAGTTCCTGTAGTTTAGCACTTGCTAACACTAACAGCTGAGGTATTATATTAACAGAGAAGTAATGTTCTAGATAGTTCCTGCAGTATAGCACGTCCTAACGCTAACTGCTGAGGTATCATATTAACAGAGATGTAATGTCCTGGATAGTTCCTGTAGTTTAGCACTTGCTAATGCTAACATCTGAGGTATTATATTAACAGAGATGTAACGTTCTAGATAGTTCCTGTAGTTTAGCACTTGCTAACACTAACAGCTAAGGTATTATATTAACAGAGAAGTAATGTTCTAGATAGTTCCTGTAGTTTAGCACTTGCTAACACTAACAGCTGAGGTATTATATTAACAGAGAAGTAATGTTCTAGATAGTTCCTGTAGTTTAGCACTTGCTAACGCTAACAGCTGAGGTATTATATTAACAGAGATGTAACGTTCTAGATAGTTCCTGTAGTTTAGCACTTGCTAACGCTAACAGCTGAGGTATTATATTAACAGAGAAGTAATGTTCTAGATAGTTCCTGTAGTTTAGCACTTGCTAATGCTAACAGCTGAGGTATTATATTAACAGAGATGTAACGTTCTAGATAGTTCCTGTAGTTTAGCACTTGCTAACACTAACAGCTGAGGTATTATATTAACAGAGAAGTAGTGTTCTAGATAGTTCCTGTAGTTTAGCACTTGCTAACACTAACAGCTGAGGTGTTATATTAACAGAGAAGTAATGTTCTAGATAGTTCCTGTAGTTTAGCACTTGCTAATGTAACAGCTGAGGTATGTTATTAACAGAGATGTAATGTTCTAGATAGTTCCTGCAGTATAGCACGTCCTAACGCTAACTGCTGAGGTATCATATTAACAGAGAAGTAATGTTCTAGATAGTTTCTGCAGTTTAGCACTTGCTAACGCTAACAGCTGAGGTGTTATATTAACGGAGATGTAATGTTCTAGATAGTTTCTGCAGTATAGCACCTGCTAACGCTAACAGCTGAGGTATTATATTAACAGAGAAGTAATGTTCTAGATAGTTTCAGCAGTATAGCACTTGCTAACGCTAACAGCTGAGGTGTTATATTAACGGAGATGTAATGTTCTAGATAGTTCCTGCAGTATAGCCCGTCCTAACGCTAACTGCTGAGGTATCATATTAACAGAGATGTAATGTTCTAGATAGTTCCTGTAGTTTAGCACTTGCTAACACTAACAGCTGAGGTTTTATATTAACAGAGATGTAACGTTCTAGATAGTTCCTGTAGTTTAGCACTTGCTAACACTAACAGCTGAGGTTTTATATTAACGGAGAGGTAACGTTCTAGACAGTTTAGTGTCCAGCAGCACTGCTGTGTCTGATCCACTCACACAAGCACAACACACTAACACACCACCACCACGTCAGTGTCACTGCAGTGCTGAGAATGATCCACCACCCACATCATACCTCTGTGTTGGTCTGTACAACTACAAAGTGCCCTATACGGTAGGTGGAGCTGATTAAATGGAAACTGACTGGTGAGACCAGGAGGTTCTTCTAATGAAGAGGCTGGTGGGTGTCAGCATTACAGATCTGAGAGTCCTACACTGTAGAACTCTCTGCCCACTGCGTCTTCACCAGAACGCCGGTCAGAAACACCCATTTAAATGCATGTTATGGTTCCAGGAAGTAAATCTATTAGCCCCCCAGAGGCAGGATGACGTACACCCCCCGCCTGGGCCACGGTGTTTAGTGTGGTATTTAACCTCTGGGTTTTATTGAGCTTGTGATAGGGAAACGCCCTAAGGGGGCTGTCAGTCTGTCTGGGCAGCAGAAGTATTCAATCCAATTTTATGACGTGGCACAGAGCAATGAATTATTGACCCCCATATTCCATATTCACCGCATTCAGCCCTCCACCAGCAGCACCACCACCCCCCACACACACATCAGCAAAAAGAGAGAGGGAGTGCGAGCCATTTGATTGCAGACCTCCACAAATTGGAGGCAGTTGCTATGGAAACTCATCACCCCTGCCCCAGCGCTATGAAGGGGACGCTCGATACAAGATGGAAATTACACCATCCTGAGGCACCTGCTCTCAGGTGCTGTGAGGTTTCTGTGGTCCAGTATCAAACCCAGCAGGCCTTCGGAAGATTGGGACAAGATGGGACAAGTCCGTCTCCCAAAGTGACATTTGAACGAAGACACAGGTTCCACATTGGAAGTGTAGTTTCAGAAATCTGATCTAGTCCCACAGTTCTTCAGCTGTGCTCTGACCCTATCAAGTCTGATCCCCAGGAATGCCAGAGTCACCCCTAGCCAGGAGTCCAGGAGGGAATAATCGGCCTCGGTGTCTCTCTGGGTGGGCAGGATCAGGGCCATATCTGCGGGACCTAAGCCACATCCTGCTACTGATAATACACCAGGATATTATGTAATACTCTAATAATATTAACCCTATTATTGTCTATGTGTTTATGTTTTCAACATGTGTTCGAAACTGCATTCCGTACGGACATTTACAGAAATACGGAAACAAATTTACAGAAATACGGAAACAAATTACAAACATTTACAGAAATACGTAAACAAATTTACGGCCATTTACGGAAATACGGAAACAAATTTACAAACATTTACAGAAACACGGAAACAAATTTACAAACATTTACAGAAATACGGAAACAAATTTACGGACATTTACAGAAATATGAAACAAATTTACAGACATTTACGGAAATACGGAAACAAATTTACGTACATTTACAGAAATACAGAAACAAATTTACGGACGTTTACGAAAATACGGAAACAAATTTTACGTACATTTACGGAAATACGGAAACAAATTTACGGACATTTACAGAAATACAGAAAAAATTTACAGACATTTACGGAAATACAGAACAAATTTACGGACATTTACAGAAATACGGAAACAAATTTACAAACATTTACAGAAATACGAAACAAATTTACAGACATTTATGGAAATACAGAACAAATTTACGGACATTTACAGAAATACGGAAACAAATTTACAGACTTTATGGAAAAACGGAAACAAATTTACAGACATTTACAGAAATATGAAACAAATTTACAGACATTTATGGAAATACAGAACAAATTTACGGACATTTACAGAAATACGAAACAAATTTACAGACATTTATGGAAATACAGAACAAATTTACAAACATTTACAGAAATACGAAACAAATTTACAGACATTTATGGAAATACAGAACAAATTTACAGAAATACGGAAACAAATTTACAGACTTTATGGAAATACGGAAACAAATTTACAGACATTTACAGAAATACGAAACAAATTTACAGACATTTACAGAAATACGGAAACAAATTTACAAACATTTACAGAAATACGAAACAAATTTACAAACATTTATGGAAATACAGAACAAATTTACAGACATTTACAGAAATACGGAAACAAATTTACAGACATTTACAGAAATATGAAACAAATTTAAAGACATTTATGGAAATACGAAACAAATTTACAGACATTTACAGAAATACGAAACAAATTTACAGACATTTATGGAAATACAGAACAAATTTACAGACATTTATGGAAATACAGAACAAATTTACAGACATTTACAGAAATACGGAAACAAATTTACAGACATTTATGGAAATACAGAACAAATTTACAAACATTTACAGAAATACGAAACAAATTTACAGACATTTATGGAAATACAGAACAAATTTACGGACATTTACAGAAATAGGGAAACAAATTTACAGACTTTATGGAAATACGGAAACAAATTTACAGACATTTATGGAAATACAGAACAAATTTATGGACAAAATTACAGAAATACAGAACAAATCGCGCCCCATATGGGTTTAATAAGGACCCAACATTTAATTGCCAAATAAAGGACGACTCCGTATTTTACTGGACGGGTGGCAACCCTATGTGGAAACCCTCAGGAGCCCACGGGAGAGAAAAGAAAAGGTCAAAGGTAATGAATGAACTTTATCTGTTGCTTACTAATAGTTACTGTTTGCCTGGAGTGAAGTTAGCTAGCTCGGTAATCTTTGCCAGTTTAACAACTAGCTAAGAGTTAGCATCAGCTACTCCCACCCTCTATCTGTCAGGAGAAGCTGGAAAGACTATTAAGGTGTTTTGAAGGGTAATAACTTTGATAATTCTGAGAAATACACTGTCTCCTGTGAGTGTGCTGCATGAGTGTACCGTCCAACACTTGTTGACATCTTAGCCTAGTTAGCTAGCCGATGTTAGCCCTGCTTAAACAGCAGCCTCATATGAGGGAAGTGTTCACTGAGTACATGCTCCATGCATGAATGCTAGGTTGGCTGAGTGCTCTTGGAGTACATCAATCACCTGACAGGAATTACACTTGGGTAGGTTTGACACCGTGAGAAAGGAACCTGTACCTGACTGACCCAACAGCCACCACTGCAGACATCCAGCGAGCAGTGGTGTTCTCCATGAGTCCAGCGCCATCGGCAGACGGCTGCACCACGCAGGACTACATGCACACAGACCGTTACCACGACTGTCCTTAACACCACGTCACCGTCACCAAAGACTGCAGTGGTGTCGTACCAGACTGTCATGGAGTGACTCAGAATGGCAGCGGGTCATCTTCAGTGACGAGTCCCGCTTTAGTCTTGGTGGAGACGCCCAACGAATCCGTGTGTGGAGGCACCGTGGTCAGCACCAAGATGAACGGTTTGTTGTCACACGTCCAGAAGGCCTGGTGTCCCTCCACCTCCACCCCTACCGCACCATCTGCAGGAACTGTGTGAGGATGTTCAAGCCGCCAGGAATGGATTATCACAGGACACCATTAGGAACCTCTACAGCTCCATACCGAGACGTCTTTAACCTTCTAACCTTTATCTTCCCTCTTCTGGCTCCAGCTGTTGTTTTGATGATGAGTGTAATGAACACTGAATTTGAGCATAGTGCATCCAGTCCTGCTGGAGAGGAAGATCATACACTGGGGTTATTATTATTAAAGCCATGAAGAACACACCGCCTCTTTTACAGACCAGTAACGAGCTCCAGCGTCCAGGTTCCGCTATAGATTTAACAGGGGTGCACTTAAACATGTACGTGCAATAAATCTAAATTCCCTAAATCTCTCTCGTTCTTCACGACCGGGTTACTGCATTGTTTATTACACCCCAGCAGGTTCATTCCTCTTTAAACGGGGGTTATGGAATACTAAAACGTGATATGCGAGCTGCCAGATACCTTTCAGAAATGATTTCAATGCGTTCCGTGCATTATGGGGGAAAAGTTTCCTGAGAGTCTACAGCTGAACTTTTTCTGAACCGTGGTACTTACTCACCATGTTCTCAGTCGGCCCCCTGCTGCAGAAGATAGCTCCGAGTTAAAATCACCAGCATTCTGGCAAAAAAAAAGAAAGGCGTGTAATAATTAGTGGTGTATGTGATTAGCAAGGGCCACACATTCATTACTGGGTGTAGACTCGGGGGCTTTCATTTCCTGGCTTTTGTGTTCAGTGATGAGAGTGAATTAGGCCGAAATGCGTCCATTAGTTCGGAGGCCCAAAACAGCTCCATTGGCAGTGTAGGGCAGACGTAGCTATATACGTCACAGCTGGTTACCAGGATCAATAACTGATGATAAATTTAGACTGATATGATCAATATTTATTGAGCTACACATACAGAAGTCTGTCTCTCAGTATGCCGTCGGGCCGCCATGTTCGCTAACCCAACACGCCAGACGTCTCGGTATGGAGCTGTAGAGGTTCCTAATGGAGTCCTGTGATAATCCATCCCATGCAGCTTGAACATCCTCACACAGTTCCTGCAGATGGTGCGGTAGGGGTGGAGGTGGAGGGACACCAGGCCTTCTGGACGTGTGACAGCAAACCGTTCATTCTGCCGCTGACCACGGTGCCTCCACACACGGATTCGTTGGGCGTCTCCACCAAGACTAAAGCGGGACTCGTCACTGAAGATGACCCGCTGCCATTCTGAGTCACTCCATGACAGTCTGGTACGACACCACTGCAGTCTTTGGTGACGGTGACGTGGTGTTAAGGACCGTCGTGGTAACGGTCTGTGTGCATGTAGTCCTGCGTGGTGCAGCCGTCTCCTTATGGTGCTGCACTAACAGGATGACTCATGGAGGACACCACTGCTCGCTGGATGTCGTGGCTGTTGGGTCAGTCAGCTACAGAGATAAGACCCGCCCTTGCTCACATCACATGTGAATCACTAGTATGTCTCTCGATGTCAGACCTACCCACCAAGCTTCAGTCCTGTTGATTGATTCCTTCTGGGTGCAGCTATTTGAGGAGCTACATTTTTTGATGATGAGTGTAGTGTGACCTGGACAGTGTGCTGGGGGAGAGGAAGAACACTAGACTACCGTCTGTGACTGTTCACCAACAAGATGGAGCTACAACAGAAGGCATTCTGATTAAATGGCGGGTGAGTGTAATAGAGTACCTTGAAAACTGACGTTAGGAACTTTCCAAAGTGAATCTCGCTGACGTGGGCCGACTCTGCCCCAAGGGCTATTAGCTAAACATAAAGAATCTGTGAGTCAATTAGGCTTAACGCTCTGCCTTTAGAGCAGATTCCGGTGTAGAGCTAGAGCCAGAAAGCATTTCACTTCAAATGGGTATGAATTATCAAGAGTGACGGCTTCAAGCTCAATCCTGACAGCACCGGTCCAACCCAAAAACAAAACTCTGGTACTGTAGTCAATCACCTGAGACATGTTTGGCGTCCAGAGTTAACTGTCCTACTGCGAAAACCAAATAAGGCTTCAAAATAGCCGCTGCTACAGATTTTAGCTCCTAATACTGAATTAGCATTGTGAAATCTGTGGCATCAGCGCACACCCATGTTCGTATGTTAGGCTACTTCTATTTGTTATGCTTCGTCTTGTAGGTTCTTTCATTTGGAAGGGCAGGCCTAGGTCCTTCAGGATGTTTGTGGCTAGCGTGTGAGGCTAGCCAGCTAACAGTACCAGCCTAGAGCTAGCCCATGATTTCGTTTCTTGCAAAGACGAGGATGGACGCCAACCTCCATGTGGGAACCCGCTACACTGCAGTGGTGTCAGAAGTGGGATGAAGAAGGCTGCCAGATGTGGTGCACCAAAACCTGGCGCCACATGGTTTTGGATCGTAGCCCTTTTGAACAACGGTCTCCAGAACCCAACCAACACCCCCCAGCCACACAGAGAACACTGCAATATGGTCCCATGCCTATTGGAGGTTAGCCTGTATATTTCTTATGCTAATTCTCGCAGGGACTTTTATTTTGAAGAGCAGAGCAGGATTCTTCAAGGAGGTGGATGTGACCCTGGTGTTACTTCAGCGTCCCTCCAGGACAATAGCTCCCAGGACCCAAACGATTCCCCCAAGCCATGCAGAGAACCCCTTTAGGCTTCCTGGTATCACCAGAGGACCACAGGCACCTCCCTATGCCCCTTAGTGACCCCGGGGGACCATGAAGATGACCCGCTGCCATTCTGAGTCACTCCATGACAGTCTGGTACGACACCACTGCAGTCCTTGGTGACGATGACGTGATGCTAAAGACAGTCGTATTAGCGGTGTACCTCTTAGGATTGAAGTTTGACTTTCCTGAAGGAGAATCTTGGCCACATTTCATTCAGGCAACATCTCACAAACGTAGCAGAGACATCAGTGCGCCGCTCATCCCTAATGAATTTGTGGATCTGTCCCGTCTCATAGAACCGGGGGAAAGGAACACCCTGTACATACACAAGTAGCCAGAAGACATCAACCTTGACAACAGCTCATAAAAATTAGCTTCTCATAAATGCAAGCAAGGAGAGAGCCCACCCTGGGAGGTTTTATTTAAGGACAGGTTGAGGACGCTACAGAGTGGCCATAAGACGCTATAGCATGTCCTCTCGTAATTAACCTAGAGTGCATGCTTCACACAGGGGCCTGTAAATCATGCTATTCTGTTTATGTTTATGTGGGATGAATTTCACAATGTCGTTTTTACAAGGCTAACCCAGTTAGCCTGGTCTTCAGAAGGCAATGCTAAGCGTACAGAGAGAAGGTCACTCCTTCCAAGCCTTCTCCACCAGTGCGCAACAGGTTCCATTCCCGGTCAGCGCTTTGGAACCAAAAATAAATATGTTCGGAACCCAAAAAGTTAGAGCCAATAAATAGTAGGTTCCTACTATCTGTGGGTCAGTTGTTGAGGAAAGAGAAGGGAGCAATGGCGCCCTCCAGTGGTCTGCTGGAGAACCTCTCCTACATCGTTTATCTCCAGTGGTTGATCCGTGCTAGCTTTCTGGAAATAAACAAATCTGGAATAACAGCACAGACGCTCGCAGGTCATCTATACGCGCCGCCATCTTGGTACTACTGGTTACTACCGCTGTGCAGCGCCCTCTGTTGACTACGATGTAGTATCCTTTGACGTTGTTTGGTTCCAATGAAACTGGTGCAAATGCAGACGGGTTCCCTGAGTAGCACCATGGTTCTATGAAGACTGAACGGAAACCGCACAAGAACCAGGGATCTGTGGGTTTAAAAGGGCTATCTTAGAACTAACATGCTAACGTTGCTAACAGTGCTAGTTTCCTTCAAATTCTGACGTTCACCAGTGTTTTGGAACTTATGTGCTGAATGAGACCTAAGGTGTCACTGCTGGACTGAGAATCCACCAACCAAAGCTATCAGGTCAACAGCGTCCTGTGGACAGCATCCTGTGGGCAGCGTCATGTGGGCAGCGCCATGTGGGCAGCGTCCTTTGGGCATCGTCCTGTGGGCACCGTCCTGTAGGCAGCGTCCTGTGGGCAGCGTCCTGTGGGCAGCATCCTGTAGGCAGCGTCCTGTGGGCAGCGTCCTGTGGGCAGCATCCTGTAGGCAGCGTCCTGGGGGCAGCGTCCTGTGGGCAGCGTCCTGTGGGCAGCGTCCTGTGGGCACTGATGAAGGACTAGAGGATGACCAACACTGCACTGTGCAGCAGCAGATGAGCTATCGTCTCTGACTGTCCATCTACAAGGTGGACCAGCAAGGTAGGAGTGTCTAATAGAGTGGACAGTGAGTGGACACAGTGTCTCAACACTCCAGCAGCACTGCTGTGTCTGATCCACTCACACCAGCACCGCACACACTAACACACCACCACGTCAGTGTAATCATCTCACTCTCTGTGTTCCTAATCCCCTCTGTGGAGGCGCACCGCACCTGGTGTTCGCTGGGTAACTGGAGACTGTAATTATGAAATATGAATCAGACCCTGGTACACATGTACAGCCAGCGAGCCTAGCCTTACCGGAGATGTTTCATCTCCCGCCCTTGAACGCAAACACAGATAAATCTCCAGGCGTGTGTTGATGGATGCGGCGGGACGAACTGTTAAGGTGGGGACGCGTGAAAGGCGTTATCATCAGGCCGGGATCCATCAGCAGCCGTACATTAACCGAGGCCTTTTAGGGGAGACAGGGAGCGGCACCTCGCTGCCTGCCCCTCACACGGACACTGCTGATACCACACCCTTCATCAGCAGAGGGATTCAATCACAAGCAAGCCTTTCTCTTACGCCTCCCACATAGAGATATCTTTATTAAAGGAGAACCCCAGCAGCTTTTCAGAATTTCAGCATTCTGATGTGAAGGAAGAGAGAGGGAGTTAGGTAGAGAAAGAGAGGTGGAGAGAAAAAGAGGTGGAGAGAGTTATATTGATAGATGCTGATGGACTAAGTAGGAAGAGAATAGAGTTAAAACAGAGAAAGACTGAGGTGGGGAAAGAAAAGGGAAGAGGGTGGGAGAGACAGAGAGCTGGAGAGAGTGAGAAAAGGTGAGAGAGCCAGAGAGACACTAAGTGGGAAAAGAAGGGATGTGAAAATAAAGAGGAAGGCAGAGAGAGAGAAGTGGAGAGAAGTGGAGAGAGTGGGGGGGGGGGATGTATATTCATAAATGTGCAGGTGCACGACCAATTATCACACACAGTAATGTCCCTGTGTCTAGAAACAAACACTCCCATAGAAAGAGGTACACACACACACACACAAACACACACACACACATACTCACACACCCACACATACAAACACATATATATATATATATATACACACAAACGTACACACATATATATACACCCCCCACACACATACACACATATATATATATACACACTCACACACACACACACAAGCTCACACACAGACACACACACACTCACACACATATATATATATACCCCCCACACATCACACACACACAGATATATATACACACACACACACACACATAGATATATATATATATACACACACACACACATAGATATATATATATATACACACAAACTTACACACACACGTACACACATATATATACACCCCCCACACACATACACACATATATATATATATACACACTCACACACACACACACAAGCTCACACACAGACACACACACAGACACACACACACTCACACACATATATATATACCCCCCACAAATCACACACACATAGATATATATATACACACACACACACACACACACACACACACACACATAGATATATATACACACAAACACACACACATAGATATATATATATACACACACACACACACCCCACACATCACACACACACAGATATATATATATACACACACACACACACACACATAGATATATATACACACATACACATAGATATATATATATATACACACACACACACACACACACACACACACACATTGATATATATACACACACACACACATAGATATATATACACACATACACATAGATATATATATATATACACACACACACATTGATATATATACACACACACACCCCACACATCACACACACATATATATATACACACAAACACACACACACACCCCACACATCACACACACATATATATACACACAAACACACACACACACCCACACACACATAGATATATATATACACACACACACACACACACACACACACACATAAACACATACACACATATATTCACACACAGATATATACACACAAAATTATATATATATATATACACACACAAACACAAACATACACAGACACACCCCACCCCCACACACACACATATACACACACACACACAGGTGGGGCTAAACTGATGTAGGCTAAATGGGTGGAGCTAAACTACAGCAGTTTAACCCCACCCATTCAGCTAAAGCTGAGTCTTTCCCTGGTTTTCACTTCTACACATGGGTCAGGTAACTAGAGGACATCTGACATCAACACGGCATGTGTGTCCGGCAGAGGGTCCCGAGTGACTCTGGGGGTCTGAGGGAATTTTCTAGATAGAGATAGAGATTGTTGCACTGACAGTGTTCTCGTTTACTCTCTCTCTCTTTTTTCTCTCTCTCCCCCACCTTCTTTCATCTCTCTTTCTCCCTCTCATCCCTTTCACCTGCATGAATTCATTATCCTCCTTCGCGGCCATCTGCCTGAGACGGTGTGCGAGCGCGGATGCAGCAAAGCGTCCTGCCAATCAAACTGGCACACAGGCACAAGAGGGAGGAAAGGATGAGGAGACAGAGGAAAAGAGAAAGAGGTGGACGGATGAAAGCCCCTGAAAGAAACAGGTGCCGTTAGTGTTTACGGTCCAAGCCTGGACAGCCTTCCAGCATCTACAGGGCCCTTATTCTACATGTGGGCTTCCTGATATCCCGTTCTGACATTCCTGCGGATTCATGAATCATAAACTCTGAAAACTCATTTATCCGTTTATCCAGCACCATGTTTGAGACCCTCCCACCATGTTCCACTCTAATAACTGTCCATAGTAACAACACACCTCATCACGTCAACCGGAATGGGTGCCACTACGGTGCTATAAGCCAAGAGGGCAGGCTGAATGGGCGGAGCTAGGCAGCTATAGGCCGAATTGAGAGTCTGGTTGGCCCATCAGCCACAAGTGTGGACATTCAGTGAGCAGTGATGCCCCCCATGGGTCATCCTTAACACCGTCCCGCCAAGGGTGTCATGCGGTGACTCAGAAGGTCATGGAGTGACTCAGAATGGCAGCGGGTCATCTTTAGTGATGAGTCCCGCTTTAGTCTTGGTGGAGACGCCCAACGAATCCGTGTGTGGAGGCACCGCGGTCAGCACCGAGATGAACGGTTTGTTGTCACACGTCCAGAAGGCCTGGTGTCACTCCACCTCCACCCCTGCCGCACCATCTGCAGGAACTGTGTGAGGATGTTCAAGCCGCATGGGATGGATTATCACAGGACTCCATTAGGAACCTCTACAGCTCCATACCGAGACGTCTGGCGTGTTGGGTTAGCAAACACGGCGGCCCGACGCCATACTGAGAGACAGACTTCTGTATGTGTAGCTCAATAAATATTGATCATATCAGTCTAAATTTATCATCAGTTATTGATCCTGGTCTCCTTTATCCTCCTTCCCAACACACCTGCACTCCCACACCTCCTCCTGGTGCAGCGATTCTTTGATGATGAGTGTATGCGACATTAAGGTTCTAGATTAAGGTTCTTGCTAGCTCTTTTCCACCATCACGATGCCTGTGCCAAAATCTTGAACCACTCTTTTCCACCACAGACAAACTGGCTCACAGATGCCAAAATCCCCCACATCCAGATCCGGAATCACTGGGATCTAGATCCTGGGAACCAGCACTGGCACTGCCACTGTGCTACCGATGGTGCATGCTGTATGGCCTTATTGCCAGCCGGCACAGCTATGGCTGAAGTATCCCACTTCGCAGGGAGCCCGGTGCAGAGAGAGCGGTTTGGCCCTACAGTGAGGGAGGAAAGAGGAGAGAATGGGAATGAGCTGCTTACTGAAGTTTACTCAGCGCTCTGGGGGGAGCTGCGAGGAACTCGGGGTGAGGGATAAGCGTGTATGCATGAGCTGAACTCGGCATCAGCCTGCGAGGACGAGGACGACGGCACTCTGACCTTGAACGGAACATCTGCAGCGTGGTCACATTTGTTGAGCCCAGTACAATACAGCTTCCTGACCCGCCGCAGTACGTAACCCTGGTAGATTATATTTTCCTAATTAAAAGCATCTATTGTACGCACATATTTCCTCGGCTGCGCTTTTTCAAACATTCCGCGGCCCACCGAAGGCATGCCGGAGCCCACCGAAGGCCTAATTGGATTAGTAAAAACAATACGTCTGCAGAATCACAGCGGCAGAGCATTTTTGGGTCACTGTGCCTTTCTGCACGCAGGAATGTAGAAGCACGCTGCAATTTGCTCGGAATGAGGATGGAGCTGCCCGAATGTTTTCCCACAAGGCCGAGTTGCCCGTTGATTTGCTGTGATGTACTTTTGTGCAGGTGTTGAGTCACGGCTGCTGAGGCCCAGAGCAAACAAACAGGAGCTGGAAATTACACTCAGATTTGAATTACACTCTGGTTGAGTCGGCACTTTTCTGACTTTACCTACTGATAGCACAACTACAGTGGAGCAGTATGAACAGCCGCACCCAGAAGGAGGTGTGGGATGGCAGTGCTGTTGGGAATAGGGTGATTGTGATCATTCATGTGTGTGTGACAGACGTGTATATCGGGCATTTACGGAAATACGCAACAAATTTACGGACATTTTACGGAAATACGAAACAAATTTACGGGCATTTTACGGAAATACGTAACAAGTTTACGGACATTTACGGAAATACGAAACAAATTTTCGGACATACGCAACAAATTTACTGACATTTTACGGAAATACGTAACAAATTTACGGACATTTTACGGAAATACGTAACAAATTTACGGACATTTTACGGAAATACGTAACAAATTTACGGACATTTTACGGAAATACGAAACAAATTTACGGACATTTTACGGAAATACGTAACAAGTTTACGGACATTTACGGAAATACGAAACAAATTTACGGACATACGCAACAAATTTATGGACATTTTACGGAAATACGTAACAAATTTATGGACATTTTACGGAAATACGTAACAAATTTACGGACATTTACGGAAATACGCAACAAATTTACTGACATTTTACGGAAATACGAAACAAATTTACGGACATTTACGGAAATACGAAACAAATTTACGGACATTTACGGAAATACGAAACAAATTTACTGACATTTTACGGAAATACGAAACAAATTTACAGACATTTACGGAAATACGAAACAAATTTACGGACATTTTACGGAAATATGAAACAAATTTACGGACATTTATGGAAATATGAAACAAATTTACGGACATTTTACGGAAATATGAAACAAATTTACGGACATTTATGGAAATATGAAACAAATTTACGGACATTTACGGAAATACGAAACAAATTTACGGACATTTACGGAAATACGAAACAAATTTACAGACATTTTACGGAAATATGAAACAAATTTACGGACATTTACGGAAATACGGAACAAATTTACTGACATTTACGTAAATACGGAACAAATTTACAGACATTTACGGAAATACGGAACAAATTTACGGACATTTACGGAAATACAGAACAAATTTACGGACATTTATGGAAATGCAAAACAAATTTACAGACATTTTACGGAAATGCGAAACAAATTTACAGACATTTACGGAAATACTGAACAAATTGCATTACGTATTAGTTTATTATGGGACGCAACATTTAATTGCCAAATATTCCATATTTTACAGGGCGGTTAGCAACCCTAGTTGGGAAGGAAGATAAAGGTGACCAGGATCAATAACTGATGATGGGCGTCTCCACCAAGACTAAAGCGGGACTCGTCACTGAAGATGACCCGCTGCCATTCTGAGTCACTCCATGACAGTCTGGTACGACACCACTGCAGTCTTTGGTGACGGTGACGTGGTGTTAAGGACAGTCGTGGTAACGGTCTGTGTGCATGTAGTCCTGCGTGGTGCAGCCGTCTGGCAATGGTGCTGGCGTCACTGCTTGCTGTTGGGTCAGTCAGGTCCAGCGCTGCCAGTGGAATGTGTGGCTGCTGCCTGCCCTGCCTGCTATCTTGCCAGTTTACGGCTCCCTTGTTCAACAAGAGCTTCATCTTACTCGACTTGCTCCTTATGCTATGTGGAGGTTCTTTAAGCCTTAAATGAAAGGTTCCTCACATCATCACACTTCCTTTACTGAGCCATCTTCGAAGAACCATGTGGTGTGGATTGAAAATGAAGAATCTGGACTGGAGCAGCTGCGGTTAGAAATGGTCTCCAAAAAACAACAGCATGCACTGTAGCGCTCGAAGGGCTAATGAGACTAATCTCCTCTGTGACAGTGGCCATTAGCAGAGGCAGCGTGTGAGTCAGGGACTGTCCTCGTCATCCAGAGATGGACAGCTCACTGACCAAAGCTACTGCAGGGCAAAGAGAGAGGACTGCAGAGCAGATGGAGCAGTTAGAAAGAGAGGGGAGAGACAGAGAGAGAAGTCAGAGTGTGGGAGGCGGGGCTATGCAAAGAGGCTGTCAGGAAGTGGCATGCTTGACCGGTATGGTTAGTTCGATTTACCGTGGGCTAAAGGTGGGGCCAAGGGCCAGTGTCCTTCCAGCACTGACCACAGTCCTTCAGGTCACTTCAGACGGACGCTGGCAGCATAGGTGGCTGAGTGGATGGGCGAGTTGGTAGCTGAGTTGAGCATGTCTGAGGTTTGAGGGGGCTGCTGCGGCAGGAGCAGAGATGGCATGTGCAGCTCACCACGCCGCCGGGCCAGACTTCAACTCACCAAAGCCGAGGCAGAAAGGCAGGGCTTATGAGCGGCATGCTTGCTGGCTTCGATGGCCTGGCCAGCTGCTGGGAGTTCCGACACGGCCAGGGAGCAGGACGCAGCGCTCAGTCTCTCCAGTGCACTGGGCAAACCCAAGCAGAAAGCAGAAATAGAAAAAGAGGAAACGAGAAAGAGAAGGAAAGGAAACAGAAGGAGCAAAATAGGAGAGGCAGAGACTCTATATCACTCTAAAGGCTTTGCTTCCGTTTGCGCTCTCCGTACACAGGGTAAGGAACGGCTGCGGTATTCCGACTCACAGTGGGGAAGAGGAGGCTGATTTGAAGAGGCGAGGCATCTGAAAGGCTTAATCTCCGTGGAAACGTGAAAATATGGTATAAACTCGACAAACAGATTCTGTCTGACGGCGGCTTTAAATTGATGTCTGATCTAATCGGGCTCCAGATCTGCGGAATGTGCAGGTCGGAGTACAGGGAGTTGTATCAGTGTTATAACTGGGTTATAGACGTGAATAACTGGGTTTATTGTTTATTGATAGTGATCTATACAGTTCGCCCTAATGTAGCTGCTCACAGACACGGTCTCAGGTCTGCTTCATTGCACTGGTGCTATGGGCTAATCCAAGATGCTCAACACTCCTCCTGAAACACTCAACACTTCCTCTAAAACACTCAACACTCCTCCTATAACACTCAACACTCTCCCTAAAACACTCAGCACTCCTCCTGAAACACTCAACACTTCCTCTAAAACACTCAACACTCCCCCAAAACACCCAACACTCCTCCTATAACACTCAACACTCTCCCTAAAACACTCATCACTCCCTCTAAAACACTCAACACTCCTCCTATAACACTCATCACTCCCTCTAAAACACTCAACACTCCTCCTATAACACTCATCACTCCCTCTAAAACACTCAACACTCCTCCTATAACACTCATCACTCCCTCTAAAACACTCAGCACTCCTCCTGAAACACTCAACACTCCTCCTATAACACTCATCACTCCCTCTAAAACACTCAACACTCCTCCTATAACACTCAACACTTCCTCTTAAACACTCAACACTCCTCCTATAACACTCAACACTTCCTCTTAAACACTCAGCACTCCTCCTGAAACACTCAACACTCCTCCTATAACACTCATCACTCCCTCTAAAACACTCAACACTCCTCCTATAAGACTCAACACTTCCTCTTAAACACTCAACACTCCTAAAACACTCAACATTCCTCCTGAAACACTCAACACTCCTCCTATAACACTCATCACTCCCTCTAAAACACTCAACACTTCCTCTAAAACACTCAACACTACCGCTAAAACACTCAACACTCCTCCTGAAACACTCAACACTCCTCCTATAACACTCAACACTCCTCCTAAATCACTCAACACTCCCTCTAAAACACTCATCACTCCCTCTAAAACACTCAACACTTCCTCTAAAACACTCAACACTCCCTCTAAAACACTCATCACTCCCTCTAAAACACTCAACACTTCCTCTAAAACACTCAACACACCTCCTGAAACACTCAACACTCCTCCTATAACACTCAACACTCCTCCTAAATCACTCAACACTCCTCCTAAAACACTCAACACTTCCTCTAAAACACTCAACACTCCTCCTGAAACACTCAACACTCCTCCTATAACACTCAACACTTCCTCTAAAACACTCAACACTCCTCCTAAAACACTCAACACTCCTCCTATAACACTCAACACTCCTCCTATAACGCTCATCACTCCCTCTAAAACACTCAACACTTCCTCTAAAACACTCAACACTCCTCCTGAAACATTCAACACTCCTCCTATAATGCTCATCACTCCCTCTAAAACACTCAACACTTCCTCTAAAACACTCAACACTCCTCCTGAAACACTCAACACTCCTCCTATAACACTCAACACTTCCTCTAAAACACTCAACACTCCCTCTAAAACACTCATCACTCCCTCTAAAACACTCAACACTTCCTCTAAAACACTCAACACACCTCCTGAAACACTCAACACTCCTCCTATAACACTCAACACTCCTCCTAAATCACTCAACACTCCTCCTAAAACACTCAACACTTCCTCTAAAACACTCAACACTCCTCCTGAAACACTCAACACTCCTCCTATAACACTCAACACTTCCTCTAAAACACTCAACACTCCTCCTGAAACACTCAACACTCCTCCTATAACACTCAACACTCCTCCTATAACGCTCATCACTCCCTCTAAAACACTCAACACTTCCTCTAAAACACTCAACACTCCTCCTGAAACATTCAACACTCCTCCTATAATGCTCATCACTCCCTCTAAAACACTCAACACTTCCTCTAAAACACTCAACACTCCTCCTGAAACACTCAACACTCCTCCTATAACACTCAACACTTCCTCTAAAACACTCAACACTTCCTCTAAAACACTCAACACTCCCTCTGAAACACTCAACACTTCCCCTAAAACACTCAACACTCCCTCTGAAACACTCAACACTCCCTCTAAAACACTCAACACTCCCTCTGAAACACTCAACACTTCCCCTAAAACACTCAACACTCCCTCTGAAACACTCAATACTCCCTCTAAAACACTCAACACTCCCCCTAAATTGCTCAACACTTTCCCAAAACACCCAAAACACTTTCCCAAAACACTCAACACTTCCCCAAAACACTCAACACTCCTCCTAAAACACACAAAACTCCCCCTAAAACACTAAACACTCCCCCTAAAGCACGCAACACTCCCTCTAAAACATCCAACACTCCTCCTAAAACACTCAACACTCCCCCTAAAACACTCAACACTCCCCCTAAAGCACTCAACATTCCCCCTAAAACACTCAACACTCCCCCTAAAACACTCAACACTCCTCCTAAATCACTCAACACTCCTCCTAAAACACTCAACACTCCTCCTAAAACACTCAACACTCCTCCTAAATCACTCAACACTCCTCCTAAAACACTCAACACTCCTCCTGAAGAGGATGGGGTCCCCTTTTGAGTCTTGGTTCCTCTGGAGGGTTCTTCCTCTTGCTCTGAGGGAGTTTCTCCCTGCCACTGTTGCCTAAGGCTTTCGCATTGGAGGCTTGGGCCCGGATTCTCTCTAAAGCTGCTTCGTGAAAACCTATGGATGCCATCACTCACACCCCGCAGGTATTTATAGCCCCATCATCCTCGTGTAGCAGCACCATCCGCAGGAGCCTGGAGTTACTACCACCTTAAACTCACCAGTTTTTGTCCGGTGACTCTGTGCCTTTAAAGTCTGTTTGAGGAGATTAACAACAGGAGAATAGTCTGGGTGGTCTGAGGGTGGACCCGCAGTGGCAAACAGCCAGCGGGGTGCCAACATTATCAAGCCAATGGACCGATATACGCTCGCTATCTGGGCAAGCGCTGGTGGGCACATCAGGACCATTGATCGGCTTACTGTTTTTTAATGAGGGGTTCTACTAGATTATCACTGTATACAATCTAGATCCATCTTAGACATCCTGTAGCATGAACACAGATACCCTTAAAGGGGCACTTCATCCAGAATGACAGATCTACTTGCTGCTATGTTCCTGTTGTATATATAACATCAGAAACACAGTCTTTAGTGGGTGGAGAAATCAAGTATCCAACCTCTGATTGGTCAACGAGTCAGAAAGCCTCTAGTTAGTGGACAAATCTAGAATCCCGCCTCTGATTGGTCAACAAGTCAGAAAGCCTCCAGTGGGTGGACAAGTCAAGAATCCAACCTCTGATTGGTGAACAAGTCAGAAAGACAGCCTCTAGTTGGTGGACAAGTCAAGAATCCAGCCTCTGATTGGTGGACAAGTCAGAAACACAGCCTCTAGTTGGTGGACAAGTCAAGAATCCAGCCTCTGATTGGTCAACGAGTCAGAAAGCCTCTAGTCGGTGGACAAGTCAAGAATCCAGCCTCTGATTGGTCAATGAGTCAGAAAGCCTGTAGTGGGTGGACAAGTCAAGAATCCAGCCTCTG
Source organism: Prochilodus magdalenae (assembly GCA_024036415.1). Classification (NCBI taxonomy): domain Eukaryota; kingdom Metazoa; phylum Chordata; class Actinopteri; order Characiformes; family Prochilodontidae; genus Prochilodus; species Prochilodus magdalenae. The sequence continues at coordinate 22,256 of JAMWET010006584.1, forward strand.
AATGGTCAGTGAGTCAGAAAGCCTCTAGTGGGTGGACAAGTCAAGAATCCAGCCTCTGATTGGTCAATGAGTCAGAAAGCCTCTAGTGGGTGGACAAGTTAAAAATCCAGACTCTGATTGGTCAACGAGTCAGAAAGCCTCTAGTGGGTGGACAAGTCAAGAATCCAGCCTCTGATTGGTCAATGAGTCAGAAAGCCTCTAGTGGGTGGACAAGTCAAGAATCCAGCCTCTGATTGGTGGACAAGCCAGGAGAACGGTCTTTGATTGGTCAGTAAGTCAGAAGCACAACCTCTAACTGGTGGACAAGTCAAGAATCCAACCTCTGATTGGTGGACAAGTCAGAAACACAGCCTCTAGTTGGTGGACAAGTCAAGAATCCAACCTCTGATTGGTGGACAAGTCAGAAACACAGCCTCTAGTTGGTGGACAAGTCAAGAATCCAGCCTCTGATTGGTCAACGAGTCAGTAAGCCTCTAGTGGGTGGACAAGTCAAGAATCCAGCCTCTGATTGGTCAATGAGTCAGAAAGCCTCTAGTGGGTGGACAAGTCAAGAATCCAGCCTCTGATTGGTGGACAAGCCAGGAGAACGGTCTTTGATTGGTCAGTAAGTCAGAAGCACAACCTCTAACTGGATAAGTCAGGAACACAGACTCTGATTGCTGGATAAACTCAATCTGAAGAATTAGTGGACGGCTAACAGCCATGCTAGCAACAACAATAACTCTTTTCAATATGGAGAATCAGATAAACTATCAGAACACATCTGGATTAATCAACATGCATTAATTAATTAGCTATCTAAAAAGACAGGGCAGTTCCAGACTGGATTACAAAGCGTGAGGACGGATATGATACCACAGGAACCATCAGGAGAATGGCGCAACAGTACCATTCTGGGAAAACTAGGTTGTGTCTCTAGCATGCCCATCAATAAATAAACTTCACTGCGGTCACACTCAGCAAAACCGTGGCAAAGCACCATCCCACCAATCCACAGTACGTCCGCGGCCCATGTGGCCTGAATCAGTGAGTTCCTCAGTAGCGGCGGCTGGATGTATTGATCTCTGTGTGAGGCGTGTGTTTGGCGTCCCTCCTGGCGTCCTGCAGTGCTGCCCTGCCAGCCTCTGCCTGAAACCATGTTCTCTTTAATCTGCAGCTCTGCTCTGCGTCTCTCCTGCTCACTCCATCTCGCCAGCAGGAAATCAAAGCAGGAGGTTAATTCAATGACGCCACACTTCTCTCATTCAGTAGTTTATGTAACACCATGTAGCCTACACCAAACTACACCTTCCAGTTACAGTGACAGAGTCAGGTTAATGCAGTGTTCCTTATCCAAGCTCCACCCACAAATGTGCTTCTATGTAGCTCCTGCTGAATGTTTATATATTCCAGAAGTTTGACCAACATGCAAAATGACCAATCACAGCCCAAATAAGCTCACTGGTGTGTGTTTAAGGTGGTAGTACCTTCAGGCTCCTGCAGATGGCGCTGATGTACGAGGATTATGAGACTATAAATCCCTGTGGGGTGTGAGTGACGGGATCCATAGATTGGGAAGAGGTGCTACAGTGCAGGGAGTGTCTCGTTCCATGTGTGGAAAATGGCTCCAGAGCAGATGTTAATGATTGGCTAAAAGGAGGGACTGAGCATGTGGGCGTGGCCAAAGACGATACTGTGAAGGAAGTAGCTGAATCTGCAGGTGTATGGAAGCGTACGGTCATACGGGTCTACCAGCAGTGGATAAAATCCCAGTCTACAGGGAATTCTCCTCGGAGCTGTGCCAGGGAAGGCATCCACCAAATCTGGACCAGCTGACCAATCATTTGCAAGAGTGGCATGTGAAGTTATGTTCCCAGGATCTGGTTAAAAAGCGATGGTAAAAGGGATCGTGAGATCGGCTGTGGGCTGGGACAGGCAACAGCGGTAAAGTCTCTGGTTGGCCGACAAGTCAGGAACACAGCCTCTGATTGGTCAACATGTCAGGAACACAGCCTCTGATTGGTCAACACGTTAGGAACACAGCCTCTGATTGGTCAACACGTTAGGAACACAGCCTCTGATTGGTCAACACGTCAGGACCACAGCCTCTGATTGGTCAACACGTCAGGACCACAGCCTCTGATTGATGGACCATTAGAAACACTGCACTGTGATTGGTCCCTGTACCAGACTGTAGTCTGTGAAGAGTCACTCTGCTTACCAGTCGGTCTACATCCCCACCCTCACCTGCGGTCATGAGCTCTGGGTAATAGCGGATGTCTATTGGTGCGGTAGTGTAAAAGATCCATTGCCTGTTTCCCTTGCCTCGCATTAGCCTGTTAGCTCCAGAACAAAGCTAAAGTCGCAAGCCTGACAGTTTCTCCACTGACTGCGGGTCAGAAAGGTGTTGTCCTGAATAATAAATGCAGGGTGTGTGGAAGGTATCGCTGCGCTGTCACCGTGTCTCTTCAGCCATCTGTCAGGCGGTTAATTGCGGCTATGGGGCAGCAGCGGAATTCTCTCCGTCTTCTTTTCCCTTAGCGTTTCTGCATCTCAGAGCAAAGAACGACCAACAACAACAACGGAATGAAAACAGGCCACACACAGGTAACTACACACAGGTAACTACACACAGGTAACTACACACAGGTGAGTACATCTGGTCCACCTCCTTATATCTACACTCACTGTCCAGTTCATCAGCTCCACTGACCATATAGGACACTCTGTAGGTGTACAGGTCCAGACCGTAGTCCATCTGTTTCTCTGTATACTGTATTACCCTGTTCTTCAATGGTCAGGACCCCCACAGGACCACCACAGAGCAGGTATGATGTGGGTGGTGGATCATTCCCAGCACTGTCGTGACACTGACATGTTGGTGGTGGTGTGTTAATGTGTAGTGCTGCTGGAGAATGAGTGAAGTGAGGTGAACCCAGTGAAGGGAAGTCAGAAACACAGCCTCTAGTTGGTGGACAAGTCAAGAACCCAGCCTCTGATTGGTCGACAAGTCAGAAACACAGCCTCTAGTGGGCGGAAAAGTCAAGAATCCAACCTGTGACGGGTCAACGAGTCAGAAACACAGCCTCTAGTGGGTGGACAAGTCAAGAATCCAGCCTCTGATTAGTCAGCGAGTCAGAAACACAGCCTCTGGTAGGCGGACAAGTCAAGAATCCAGCCTCTGATTAGTCGAGTCAGAAACACAGCATCTAGTTGGTGGACAAGTCAAGAATCCAGCCTCTGATTAGTCAACGAGTCAGAAACACAGCCTCTAGTGGGAGGACAAGTCAAGAATCCAACCTGGGACTGGTCAACGAGTTAGAAACACAGCCTCTAGTGGGAGGACAAGTCAAGAATCCAACCTGTGACTGGTCAACGAGTCAGAAACACAGCCTCTAGTGGGAGGACAAGTCAAGAATCCAACCTGTGACTGTTCAACGAGTCAGAAACACAGCCTCTAGTGGGTGGACAAGTCAATGGAGCTGGTAGTGGGTTTCATAAAGCGCAGGTGGGTTTTACGAGACACTAAGCAGGATGGGCCTAAAACAACTAAGGCGCTGTGAGAGAAAGGTCAGATCTGCCTCCATTCTCTCAGGAGGCTTAAATCTTTCAACATCTGCTGAAGCCTGCTGCAGATGTTCTATCAGTGTCATGTTCTATGCAGCAGTGTGGAGCAGCCTAGGCTAACACCCTCAGTAAGCTCAATAAGCTCATCAGGAGAGCGGGTTCTGCCCTGGGAGTGGAACCGGAGTAAGTGGTGGAGGTGGTGGAGAGGAGGAGGATGCTGGGGAAGCTACTCCATATCATCCTTTGCATGCCACACTGGAAGCACCTTTAGCTGAATACTGGGCACTACCGAACACCACAGGAGCGGCTATCAATCAGTACAACTCCCCGCTCCCATAATAAGGACAGCTGAAACATCGAACACTTAGAATAGCACCATCATTATCATCATCATCATCGTCGTCATCATCATCATCACCATCACCATCATCATCATCATCACCATCACCATCACCATCATCATCATCATCATCATCATCATCATCACCATCACCATCACCATCACCATCATCATCATCATCACCATCATCATCATCACCATCACCATCACCATCATCATCATCATCATCACCATCACCATCACCATCATCATCATCATCATCATCATCATTATCACCATCACCATCATCATCACTACCATCATCAGCATCATTATCACCATCACCATCACCACCATCATCAGCATCATTATCACCATCACCACAATCATCATCATCATCACCATCACCATCATCACCATCATCATCGCCACCATCATCATCATCATCATCAGCATCATTATCACCATCATCATCATCACCATCACCATCATCATCACCATCATCATCATCAGCATCACCATCATCATCATCATCATCATCATCATCATCATCATCATCATCATCATAACCATCACCATCACCATCACCATCATCATCATCATCATCATCACCATCACCATCACCATCACCATCGCCATCATCATCATCACCATCACCATCACCATCATCATCATCATCATCATCACCATCATCATGATCATCATAACCATCACCATCACTATCATCACCATCACCATCATCACCATCATCATCATCATTATCATCATCACCATCATCATCATCATCATCACCATCACCATCATCATCATCATCATCATCATCATCACTATCACTATCATCATCATCATCATAACCATCACCATCATCATCACCATCATCATCATCATCATCATCATCATCATCATCATCATCATCAACATCATCATCACCATCACCATCACCATCATCACCACCATCATCACCATCATCATCATTATCATCATCATCATAATCATCATCATAATCATCATCGCCATCAGCATCATCACCACCATCACCATCATCATCATCATCATCATCACTACCATCATCAGCATCATTATCACCATCACCAGCACCATCACCATCACCATCATCATCACCATCATCACCACCATCACCATCACCACCATCACCATCATCATCATCATCATCATCATCACTACCATCATCAGCATCATTATCACCATCACCAGCACCACCACCATCAGCATCATTATCACCAACATCACCATCATCATCAGCATCAACATCATCATCAGCACCTTCATCAGCATCATTATCACTATCATCATCACCATCATGTGCACTAAACCACACAGTGTTAGGTGCAATATTCTCTACATCATAGAGACTATCACTTTTATCAGATCATGTACAGAAAAGCCTTTCATTATTTTTCAATATCAGCGCTAATGTGGCTTTAATATCAGGGGCGATACTGCCTTTCCGCTTTCTGATTTTTTAAACCTTGCTTATTGTTGCTAAATGTCTCTTATGATTATTGTTATTGTATTTTGCACTAGGGTTATATTTATTACTATATTGCTGATATGTTATTTTTTATATGGGATAAACACAGTTCTGTCTGTCCCATCTTGTTTCCATTATGAGACTGGTATAAAAATATCATTTTCTTGAATCTTTTCATCTACAGGAAGTGATTATTGTACTGGCTGACATTTTCAGACATAATGCATGAACTGAGGCACATCACCTGGCGGTAAAATGAGGGCTTCTCTGGAGGAAAGGTTGATTACAGTCATATTATTATAATATCCAGAGTAGGCATCGCATGCAGCAGCTAGAATGAGGTCCTGGTCTCTGGAGCCATGTTGACTGCAGTGCATCCCACAGCTGGTGAAGGGGGGCGTGGGGGAGGATACATGGAGCGCACACGACAATCAAGGTGGTTCCCACAGGTGCTTAACTGGGTTCAGATATGAGGAAGTAGGGGAGTGGGGTAGTACTTGGAATTTTGGTCTTCCTATACCGATCAATGCCGGACTTTTCTAGCCGTGTGACGTGGCATTGTCTTGAATCGTCCACCAACCAAATCCATCCTGTGGGTCTGTCTGTCTGTTTGTCTGTCTATCTATCTATCTATCTATCTATCTATCTATCCATCTGTCTGTCTGTCTGTCTGTCTGTCTGTCTATCTATTTATCTATCTGTCGATCTATCTATCCATCCATCCATCCATCCATCCATCCATCTATCTATCTATCTATCTATCTATCTATCTATCTATCTATCTATCTATCTATCTATCTATCTGTCTGTCCATCTGTCTATCCGTCTGTCTGTCTGTATTTCTGTCTGTCTATCTATCCGTCTATCCGTCTGTCTGTCTGTCTCTCTATCTATCTGTCTGTCTGTCTGTCTATCCGTCCGTCTGTCTGTCTGTCTGTCTATCTGTCTATCTGTCTGTCTATCCATTTATCCGTCTATCTATCCATCTATCTATCTATCGTTCTATCTATCTATCTATCTATCTATCTATCTATCTATCTATCTGTCTGTCTGTCTGTCTGTCTGTCTGTCTGTCTGTCTATCCATCTATCCATCTCTCTGTCTATCTATCTATCTATCTATCTATCTATCTATCTATCTATCTATCTATCTATCTATCTATCTATCTATCTGTCTGTCTGTCTGTCTGTCTGTCCATCTGTCTATCCGTCTGTCTGTCTGTCTATCTATCTATCCGTCTATCCGTCTGTCTGTCTGTCTCTCTATCTCTCTATCTGTCTGTCTGTCTGTCTGTCTGTCTGTCTGTCTGTCTGTCTGTCTATCCGTCCGTCTCTCCCTCCGTCCGTCTATCTATCTATCTATCTATCTATCTATCTATCTATCTAACTGTCTACCTGTATGTCTATCTATCTATCTATCTATCTATCTATCTATCAGGAGTGTTTGTTGGTTAACTGAACAGATTGCTCACTTTTACCGTTAATGCCGCCGGTCATTGATTGCGGTTGTCCTCATAACATTACCCCAACCCGATGGCCTCTGGATGCAAACCGCTCGGCCGGCGCTCCTGAATAATTAAGTTTTTACGATTGATCTCGAGCATTCAATATTTAATTTTTATCATGCACCACCCGAGTCGTGAACATGAGCTGTTAAAGCATGCATCTTTGGCCCCACCAAGTTTCTGGAAGGTCAGCTGAGATAATCCTTGCATGGTATGGGTTATAAACAGCGCAGCTCAGAGAATATGAGTCAATAAATCCACTGTAGCTTCTAAACTACACGCTGTGAAGCTCAACACTCAACTCAGATGACTCAAAGGTGATGCTTCTGAAACGTTAACACCATGTGAATTCATGCAGACCCGGTTCTAATGTAATTCTGAAGCACAGCTTATAGACGCGCAGGGTTTGGATCAATCCGTTTCTGGGAAGGTAGTTGATTCAATAAGGTAAATCCATAGGCAGCCTCAGTGTTGATCTTCTAAGGGCCTTTCCCATTCCCATTTAGCAGCAGAAAGCCGGAAGGGTGCTGTCCAGTACTGAGGGGTCCAGCTTTGTTGGTACCTGCTCAAGGTTCTGCACCAACAGAACCTAATTCTGGTGTGTTCTCCCCTGTCTTTGCAAACACTCTTGGCTGAAGAGAACAACATTCTAGTTACATGTGTGAACTCGGCCAGCACTCCGGAATGTGGCAGACGGCTGCACCACGCAGGACTACATGCACACAGACCGTTACCACGACTGTCCTTAACACCACGTCACCGTCACCAAAGACTGCAGTGGTGTCGTACCAGACTGTCATGGAGTGACTCAGAATGGCAGCGGGTCATCTTCAGTGACGGGTCCCGCTTTAGTCTTGGTGGAGACGCCCAACGAATCCGTGTGTGGAGGCACCGTGGTCAGCACCAAGATGAACGTCTCCATACCGAGACGTCTGGCGTGTTGGGTTAGCGAACACGGCGGCCCGACGCCATACTGAGAGACAGACTTCTGTATGTGTAGCTCAATAAATATTGATCATATCAGTCTAAATCTATCATCAGTTATTGATCCTGGTCACCTTTATCTTCCTTCCCAACACACCTGCACTCCCACACCTCCTGCAGCTGATCTTTTGATGAGTGTGTGTGTGGGGTAAGGAGAATGGCTGGAAAATTGTGAAATGAATAGAGAGTGTGAAAACAAAGTTATGGGACTTTGGAGTGACTGAGGTGTGGCCAGCAACTGTGTGCATCTCTCACAAATGACCAGCACACAACACACAGACACACACACAGACACACACACATACACACACACATACACACACACACACACACACACACACACACACACACACAGACACACACACACACACACACACACACACAGACACAGACACACACATATACACACACACATATACACACACACACACACACACACATATACACACACACACACACACACACACACATATACACACACACACACACACACACACATATACACACACACACACACACACACACACACACATATATACACACACACACACAGACACACACACAAACACAGACACAGACACAGACACATAGACACACACACACACAGACACACACGGACACACACAAACACACAAACACAGACACACACACACACACACAAACACAGACACAGACACACACACACACACAAACACATACACACACAGACATACACACACACAGACACACACACACACACACACACACACACACACACACACACACACACACACTATATATATATATATATATATATGTGTGTGTGTGTGTGTGTGTATATATATATCTATATATATATATATATATATACACACAGACACACAGACACACACACAGACAAACACAGCCTCGGGGGTGCAATATTCAGCGTTCGAATCAATCTGGCTCCATCCGATAAGCAAATCTGTCCAGACGAGATACTGCAGACACACACAGACACACACAGACACACACAGCCCGAACGCAAAAACGTTCTACAAATATTTGAGCGGTGGCATGCACTCCGACCGAGCCAGAGTCACAACCCATTACCAAACACCCGCACACACAGACACACGCACACCGGGATTCAGCTGGCTCCGCACACACAGACACACTCACACCGGGATTCAGCTGGCTCCGTAATTTGTGCTAAAGTTGCAGAGATGTTCATATCACATTGTCTCAGAGCCCTGCCTCGAGTTTGCAAGTCTGAGCCAAGTACCAAATCTGAGGTTCAGGTCTGACTCTTGAGTCTTTGAGGCACGAGTCACCGCTCAAGCCTCGCGTCTCTGAGGTACAGGTCCAAGTCAAGTCTGTGATGTGCGAGTCTGAGTCTTGAGTATCTTGAGGTACAGCAATCTGAGTCAAGTCTTAAGTCTCTAACGTGCGAGTCTGAGTCCAGTCTTGAGTCTCTGGTATTGGAGTCTGAGTCCAGCCTTGACTCTCTTATGTTTGAGTCTGAGTCCAGTCTTGAGTCTCTGGTATTGGAGTCTGAGTCCAGCCTTGACTCTCTTATGTTTGAGTCTGAGTCCAGGCTTGAGTCTCTAATGCATCTCTGATGTTTGAGTCTGAGTCCAGGCTTGAGTCTCTAATGTTTGAGTCTGAGTCCAGTCTTGACTTTCCGATGTTCGAGTTTGAGTCCAGTCTTTAGTGACTAATGTTTTGAGTCACTGATGTTCGAGTCTAGTGTTGAGTCTTTGAGGTTCAAGCCTGACTGGGATCAAGTCTCAGTCAAAGTCTGAGGTGTGAGTCCACTCATAAAAGCCTGAGCCCGAGTCACCCTACTGCGGAACCATGCCAGTGGACCGCAGGGTGCCCTGACAGAAGCGACAGTGTCTGTATTCATGAACAGCATTAGCACTGAGGAGCTTGTGTTGTTTCGGTAAGGAGGTAAATGCCAGGACTGAGGCGGAGGTGTTTGTCCTTGTGCTGCCTGGAAGTGTGTTCACAGCTCTCACCGTCCTCATCAGCCCTCCGTACACACAGACTGCAAATTTGCTTTGCTTCAATAACATCAGAGACATTAATATATTCAGTGGAAATGACATGTAAGTAAACACCACTCACTTTAATTCCCTCTCTCTCCCACCACCAACCAGAGGAGCACCACTTTCAGGCGGTTCCTCTTCTCCCTAATAACTCTCACAAAAACACGCTTACCGCCAAGAAGGGCAGCTCAACTCAGACCTACAGGTAAACACATACACCCCAGCTGATGTTCGAGTCTGAGTCCAGTCTTGAGTCTCTTCTGTTTGGGTCTGAGTCTGGTCATGTGCCTCTGAGGTTTGAGTCTGAGCCCAGTCTTTACTCTCTGATGTTCGAGCCTCACCCCTGTTGTGAATCTCTGATGTTTGAGTCTGAGTCCAGTCTTGACTCTCTGATGTTTGAGTCTGAGTCCAGTCTTTACTCTCTGATGTTTGAGTCTGAGTCCAGTCTTGACTCTCTGATGTTTAAATCTGAGTCCAGTCTTGACTCTCTGATGGTTGAGTCTGAGTCCAGTCTTGGCTCTCTGATCTTTGAGTCTGAGCCCTGTTGTGAATCTCTGATGTTTGAGTCTGAGTCCAGTCTTGACTCTCTGATGTTTAAATCTGAGTCCAGTCTTGACTCTCTGATGGTTGAGTCTGAGTCCAGTCTTGGCTCTCTGATCTTTGAGTCTGAGCCCAGTCTTACGTCTCCGATGTTTAAGTCTGAGTTCAGTCTTGACTCTCTGATGTTTGAGTCTGAGTCCAGTCTTGACTCTCTAATGTTTGAGTCTGAACCCTGTTGTGAGTCTCTGATGTTTAAGTCTGAGCCCAGTCTTGGCTCTCTGATGTTTAAGTCTGAGCCCAGTCTTGACTCTCTGATGTTTAAGTCTGAGTCCAGTCTTGACTCTCTGATGTTTAAGTCTGAGTCCAGTCTTGACTCTCTGAAGTTTAAGTCTGAACCCTGTTGTGAGTCTCTGATGTTTGAGTCTGAGCCCAGTCTTGGCTCTCTGATGTTTAAGTCTGAGTCCAGTCTTACGTCTCTGATATTTGAGTCTGAGCCCAATCTTGAGTCTCTTTTGTTTGGGTCTGAGTCTGGTCATGTGCCTCTGAGGTTCAAGTCTGAGCCCAATCTTTACTCTCTGATGTTCAAGTCTAACCCCTGTTGTGAGTCTCTGATGTTGGAGTCTGAGTCCAGTCTTACGTCTCTGATGTTTGAGTCTGAGTCCAGTCTTGACTCTCTGATGTTCGAGTCTGAACCCTGTTGTGAGTCTCTGATGTTTGAGTCTGAGTCCAGTCTTATGTCTCTGATATTTGAGTCTGAGTCCAGTCTTGGCTTTCTGATGTTTTAGACTGATTCCAGTCTTGGTTCTCTGATGTTGGAGTTGGAGTCCAGTCTTGACTCTCTGATGTTGGAGTCTGAGTCCAGTCTTGAATCTCTGAACTACAGGTAAACACAAACACGCCAGCTACCTACACAAAGTCAAAAGAGACTGAAGAGAGGAGCAGCTCCACCTTTATTAGCACCACCACCCCAACAGCAGCCTGTAAGTAGCAGCCATGCTGTGTGATTGTATCCGTGTGTGCCGGTTGGAGCAGATCATCTTAAACTGAGAACTCCATAGTGAGGATCAACTTTAATCTACTGTGTGTTGGTGTCCAGATGGAGCCAGTAGCTAGCACAGGAAACGTTGGCTACTAGCATTAGCTCCAAGACACTAGCATAGCTAACTAACCAGTATGAGGGCGGAGCTTATTTAGACAGAGGCTCATTTTATTTAGTCTGTTTCCACATGTTGCTTCTGTCTGATCATCGTGGGAGGCGTCTCGCTGTGAAGTAGCCAATCAGAGCAGAGCTCATTAAATATTCATGAGTTCACCAAAAAAGGGGAAACAGCTCATTTCATTCTAGGACCAGATGACAGGGGGGGCGATGGGGGTGTAAAACCACCACCCGCATCATAACCCTTCTATGTAGATCATCACAGAACAGTTTACAAGTGCATCCTATGGCACCTTTAATGGAGACTACAGGGCGCTCGTTATAGCAGATGGCAGTTTGTGCAGCAGCCATTATTCTCCGGCTCAGAAACGGTCTCTATACCGCCGGTGCGGGTCTGTCTGTTTTGGTGTTTGGTGATAACGGCGCATTATAACCCCATTAAGATATTGCTGCGTGTTTTTCTGCAGGGGCTGCTATTACCGAAATGAAACGTAACGATAATGAAACGATGATGAGCTTTAGAAGGTCAGCCTCGAGGGAGGGAGGCGACACTCGGGGCTGATGTTATTTTTTATGTTCTCGAAGCGCAGAGCAATCAGAGACTCAGGGGGGATTCAGCCTGTGGGTGGAGAGGAGGGTAAAGAGACTCAATTGGTTGAGTAGTCATAAGAAACTAATTACCTGTATCATGAGTCAAGTCAGTCTCGTGAGTCAAGTCAGTCTCCTGTGTCCCTTTAACGCTTTTAATAATAATAAGAGTCTAACTTCAGTTTAATATGCCAAAAAACAGTGCAGCTTTGCTATGGATAAATACGGAACCGCCTAATTAAAGGTGCAGTAAGCGTTTTTGATCCAGCACACTTCCTGGTAAAGTCAGTGGACATCTCCTCACGGTCCCCTAGCTGTCCGCTCTGTGTGTGCTGGTGTTGGTACCCAGCTGTAAATGGGAAATAAATAAAGTGTCTCATGTTGAGCATCACCAGGGGGCGTTTGTACTTGTGCACAGGACAGGGGGAAGGGGAGGGGCTACATGCTGAACTCCATGCATTGTCAAGAAGGAGAGATGATCAGGAAACAGCCAGAGAGAAGATCTGGAGAACAAGGAATCAGAAACAAGGTCTGATACATCTGAGAGCTGACAAGGCCGAAGCCTAATTACCCCGTTCCACCTTAAATTCTGCAACCTATTTGAGGTGTAACAGTCGGCCTGTCCAGTTCCTTCTTTGAACTCCTCCATTCCACCTTAAATGGGGAAAGAAGAAGATATCACATCTACATCCATGAAGGTCTTCTGAACAGCAGTGCAGGGATGGTGCTCTGGAGCGCACACGAGCACGGATGCTGAGGTCCTGGAGTGCAGCGATGTTCATCTGGTCCTTCCTACGTTTGGTTCCGCTCTCTGCAGAACTTTTCCAGGATGAATTAGGCATGAGTTCCACTGCGTGTGTAATGGATGGCCAGGATTCACAGCGTGAGCATTGCTGAGAAGCTCCAGGCAGGTTAGATATATGGAGATGCATTGTTCCTCGCTGAATTCATGTCGAAAAATTAGCTGAAACTGCAAATAAGAAACAAAGAGTTCTCTTTTTCTCTCCGGCTGCCGTTTTAAAGGAGCCACTGACTTCCTTAGACTTCCGCATAAAGGCTCGGAAGACGTGTAGGCTCACTGGTGGTCCATAACAACGGTCGGTGGTTGTGAGGCCAAGTCAGCTGACCATCTGAATGACCAGGTTATTTCACTGATGGGTTTACTCCTCTTTCAGGACGACCGTGTGAAGATTCATGGGGCTCCGATTGTGGAAAACTGGTTCGGGAAACATGAGGACCCATCGTCACACTGACCAGTCCTGACCCTAACCCCTGACTTCATGGAGCGGGACTCGTCACTGTAGATGACCCTCTGCCATTCTTCATAATCCATCCCATGCAGCTTGAACATCCTCACACAGTTCCTGCAGATGGTGCGGTAGGGGTGGAGGTGGAGGGACACCAGGCCTTCTGGACGTGTACAGTACACCGTTCATCTTGGTGCTGACCACGGTGCCTCCACACACGGATTCGTTGGGCGTCTCCACCAAGACTAAAGCGGGACTCGTCACTGAAGATGACCCGCTGCCATTCTGAGTCACTCCATGACAGTCTGGTACGACACCACTGCAGTCTTTGGTGACGGTGACGTGGTGTTAAGACGACAGTCGTAAGGTCTGTGTGCATGTAGCTCCTTGGACGTGGTGGCTGCAGCCCGTACTGCTGATGGTTCTGCACTAACAGGATGGCTCATGGAGGACACCACTGCTCGCTGGATGTCTGTAATGGTGGCTGTTGGGTCAGTCAGGTACAGAGATAAGGCCCATCCCCGCTCAAGTCACACGGGCAGCCTGAAACTGGAATCATCTGTATGTCTCACGATCCCAAACCCACCCACCAAGTTTCATTCCTGTGGTGATGAGCGGAATGCCCCAAACCCCCGTCTTTGAGTCTGCATGCCCAAACACTCTACACCCATCCACTTACAGTCTGGACTCCTGTACATTAGCGCGAGTAGATCACAGCCCTGGTCCCCCCGCTCTGGACGCTTAATCACGGTTTCGGTAGGGGATGACCGCAGCTCATGGTGCTCATTCCCTCCTAGCCTCAAGCTGCAGAGATGAGAAACGATCCCGTCTCCGTGCTGGGACCAGCCTTTCCATTTTTCATCCATTATCCCTCCTTCTCTCGAGGTCCGCAGAGGAGATGAGGTGCTGACGTTTGCTCTTCTGCTCCTCTCTCCATCCTCCTTTCCATTTCCTCGCCCCAAAACTTCAGCGTAAGTGTACACAGTACAGTTAAAGTGTACACCAGCCTCCAGCTAAACGTCTCCCAGCAGCTTCCTTCACCCATGGCCAGCTTTACAGCCTGCACTCGTTCGTGCCTGGAGAGCCTGCTGCATTCCTGGCCCTTCATTAATTCCATTATTGATGTTTACTAATAGAACATGCAACAGGTGGCCAGTGAGCTCAAATGCGTCGGCTAGAGGAATCAGAGGAATTCGAGGCGCTCCGTTTCAAGGCCTGGGAGATGAGCAGGAGAGAAACGAATGGCTCTCGGCTGCGGGCTATTAAATGCCGTGGTGTTTCTTCGTTATTGATTTTCCTGTTGGAGGTTATGAACTGCTCCCTTCCTCTTATGCCAGTGCATTGGAAAAACCAACAGGCCAGGGCTCAGTTCTAGCACCAAACTAAACAGGGCTTTGATCTAAGCAGCACCGCACGCTGGAAAACCCCATCCTCTAAAACCTCATGATACAAGCAGTGTTTATTTACATGGTCATATCAGAAAGTGCAGTAGGGGTGGAGGTGGAGGGACACCAGGCCTTTTGGATGTGTGACAACAAACCGTTCATCTTGGTGCTGACCACGGTGCCTCCACACACAGATTCGTTGGGCGTCTCCACCAAGACTAAGGCGGGACTCGTCACTGAAGATGACCCGCTGCCATTCTGAGTCACTCCATGACAGTCTGGTACGACACCACTGCAGTCTCTGGTGACGGTGACGTGGTGTTAAGGACAGTCCTGGTAACGGTCTGTGTACATGTAGTCCTGCGTGGTGCAGCCGTCTGCCAGTGGTGCCGCACTAACAGGAAGACTCATGATAGAACAGGATGACTCATATCAGAATATTATGACCACCCCCAGCCGGGAACGTCACCGAAGCCATGTGACTGGTTGCTGCAGGCATTAACCCCACCCTTGATGAGATATACCGTTTGGGGGCAGTTGTGGGCTGGAGGTAACAGAACCAGCCTGCCTGGAAACCGGAGGGTCGCCGGTTAGTTTCTCGGAGCCGTGAGCAAGGCACCTAACCCCCAACTGCTTTCCAGGCGCTGGGCAAGTGTGCTTACTGCCCCCTAGTGTGTGTGTTCATTTCACGGATAGGTCAAACACGGAAGACGATTTCCTCTGTGGGCAGAATGATCTTCATGGGCCAGGACCTGGTTTGGCAGATGGAGAGAAGGACATGATAGCAGGGTACTGGCCAGAAGCGTGATCCGCTAACTTCATCGCATGTCCTAGAGCTGCCTTAGTAAAGCTGTACCGGATATGGACTTGGCCAATCGAGTGCCTCCCAGTGGCAGTGGCATAACAGTGTTGCCCACAGGCCACTGATGCCAGAGGTGACTCCAGTGAGTAGTACGGAGCATTCGACGTACCACAGTGGACCAGTTAAACTCTGTAATGAACACAGGAGCACTGAGGAAATTCTCAGGGACCATCATTAAAACCTCCCCACCAAGTTTCATTCCTGTCGGCTGATTCCTTTTGGGAGCAGCTGTTTGTGCAGTGTACGTGTTTCGCGATCGCTTGGTGCTTTGTCGTATCGAGACCCAGTTTCTTAGAGTTCCCATGTTTTTGTATTTCTTGTGTAGTTGATTCTGTCTTTCAGGCAAGGAAGGGAGGAACCGGGGGATGGGCTAAGGATCGGACTCTCAGCTCTTATCCGAAAACATATACTGTATATGGACGCACAGTTTTCATAACCTGGTTAACCCCGCCCCCTTAAGGTCATACACGAGGGGTGTAGTCTAGGAGCTAGGTGTACTGGTGTTGTTTCAGCAGATGGTCAACTCTCCAACCAATGACAGCCTAAAGGTATTTGACCTTTAACCTACAGCTGCATACCCCTGATGATAACCCCTTCCCGGACTCGGATCCTGTCCTAGATGCGTAAAATGCCAGTTCGGGTCCGGGAACGCTGCTCTTCCCAGAGGGTAGCAAATGGCAAACCCCTTGTTGAGCTTCTACACAAGCACTGATATCCGACACTTGAGGACAGTTACCCTCATGCATCCTGCCTCCTCATCTCTCCACGTCCTCATGCGGCACTAACTCCCTCTCTGACAGCACTGTAATACGCTTAATGTTAAAGGACCCGGGATTTTAAGGGGTTAACGGGTGAGGATGTGTTCGTCCTTCCACCACGTTAGTGAGACGAGCCTTAGTTACAACAGCAACGAGACATTCGGACACTCTCTCAGAGCCACCGAAGTGTGCACCGTCTCCGGCGAAGTGTGTCCGCAGTGGCTGATCGGCCGTACGCCGTCACCCTCTGCAGCCCCGGCTCTGTGGATGGTGCAGGAGCTCAGGGAGTGAAGTGTGTTTGCTTTCAACATCTTCAGTTCCACAAGATTGAAAAGGGTCCCCCCTTCGGGGGGGGTGGGGCTGGGGGGCTGGAGGGCTCAGCTTAGTCTACGTTTGAAGCAAACAGGCTTCGTCCACAGCTCACAGGCTGCGGGGAAAGGGTGAGCGGGGTTTGGAGTGATCCATTAAACCGCACGCTGGGTTTCCTGTTGGAGCCGCTCTGTTTGCTCAGGAATCACTTCGTGTACTGTTTGGGGCTATGAATACGAAAGGCGTTTAGGGTACCAGAAGAAAAAGCACATTTTAACTACCAGAAAATATGATACTGAGAGCTAACAGGCTGTGAATATGAAATATGCAGCAGAGTGCAGCTATGCGGTATGGATTAGGTTAGCTTTATTCCTCTAGTGGCTTTAAATCTCATGTCTTCTGCACAAATATCCTGCTGGGTTTTGCCGTAGTGGTTTCTATGTGTAACGTCGTAATGAATATGGCTAAGCAAATTCCACACATTCCACAAATTCCACAAGTTCATTGTTCGTTATAGCCGTATGTATTATGCATTGCAGTGCTGGAAATCCCTTATGCTGTCGCTTGAGTATTTTTGCATTGTCTTCCATGGCCACAGGTGTATAAGCCCGAGCACCTGGCCATGCAGACTGCTCCTACAGACAGCAGGGAGAGAACGGGTCGCTCTCAGGAGCTCAGTGAGTTCCAGCGTGGTACTGTGATGGGCCCAGACAGACCACTAGTGGACAGGAGCCTTTGATCCATCAGCAAGCACAAGCAGCTCTAACAGTCTCCTTGCCCATCATCCAACCAGGGGTGGCGCCTTCAAAGCACCATCCAACCAGGGGTGCTGCCTTCATAGCACCATCCAACCACAGGGGCCGCCTTCATAGCACCATCCAACCACAGGGGTCGCCTTCATAGCACCATCCAACCACAGGGGTCGCCTTCATAGCACCATCCAACCACAGGGGTCGCCTTCATAGCACCATCCAACCACAGGGGTCGCCTTCATAGCACCAACCAACCACAGGTGCCACCTTCATAGCACCATCCAGGCACATGGGTCGCCTTCATAGCACCATCCAACCACAGGGGTCGCCTTCATAGCACCATCCAACCACAGGGGTCGCCTTCATAGCACCATCCAACCACAGGGGTCGCCTTCATAGCACCATCCAACCACAGGGGCCGCCTTCATAGCACCATCCAACCACAGGGGTCGCCTTCATAGCACCATCCAACCACGGGGGTCGCCTTCATAGCACCATCCAACCACAGGGGCCACCTTCATAGCACCATCCAACCACAGGGGCCACCTTCATAGCACCATCCAGGCACATGGGTCGCCTTCATAGCACCATCCAACCACAGGGGTCGCCTTCATAGTACCATCCAACCACTGGTGCTGCCTTCATAGCACCATCCAACCACGGGTGCCACCTTTATACCACCATCCAACCACAGAGGTCGCCTTCATAGCACCATCCAAGCACATGGGTCGCCTTCATAGCACCATCCAATCACAGGTGCCACCTTCATAGCACCATCCAGGCACAGGGGTCACCTTCATAGCACCATCCAGGCACAGAGGTCACCTTCATAGCACCATCCAACCACAGGAGCCGCCTTTATACCACCATCCAACCACAGGGGTCGCCTTCATAGCACCATCCAACCACAGGGGCCGCCTTTATACCACCATCCAACCACAGGGGTCGCCTTCATAGCACTATCCAACCTGAGGCGCCACTTTCAAAGCACCATCCAGGCACAGGTGCCGCCTTTACACCACCATCCAACCACAGGGGCCGCCTTCACAGCACCATCCAACCACAGGGGTCGCCTTCATAGCACCATCCAACCACAGGGGTTGCCTTCATAGCACCATCCAACCACAGGGGTCGCCTTTATAGCACCATCCAAGCACAGGGGTCGCCTTCATAGCACCATCCAACCACGGCGGTCGCCTTCATAGCACCATCCAACCACAGGGGTCGCCTTTATACCACCATCCAACCACAGGGACCGCCTTCATAGCACCATCCAGGCACAGGGGTCGCCTTCATAGCACCATCCAGGCACAGGGGTCGCCTTCATAGCACCATCCAACCACAGGGGTCGCCTTCATAGCACCATCCAAGCACAGGGGTCGCCTTCATAGCACCATCCAAGCACAGGGGCCGCCTTCATAGCACCATCCAACCACAGGGGCCGCCTTCATAGCACCATCCAACCACAGGGGCCGCCTTCATAGCACCATCCAACCACAGGGGTCGCCTTCATAGCACCATCCAACCACTGGTGCTGCCTTCATAGCACCATCCAACCACGGGTGCCACCTTTATACCACCATCCAACCACAGAGGTCGCCTTCATAGCACCATCCAAGCACATGGGTCGCCTTCATAGCACCATCCAATCACAGGTGCCACCTTCATAGCACCATCCAGGGCACAGACGGTCACCAAAATAGCACCATCCAGGCACAGAGGTCACCTTCATAGCACCATCCAACCACAGGAGCCGCCTTTATACCACCATCCAACCACAGGGGTCGCCTTCATAGCACCATCCAACCACAGGGGCCGCCTTCATAGCACCATCCAACCACAGGGGCCGCCTTCATAGCACCATCCAACCACAGGGGTCGCCTTCATAGCACTATCCAACCTGAGGCGCCACTTTCAAAGCACCATCCAGGCACAGGTGCCGCCTTTACACCACCATCCAACCACAGGGGCCGCCTTCACAGCACCATCCAACCACAGGGGTCGCCTTCATAGCACCATCCAACCACAGGAGCCACCTTAATAGCACCATCCAACCACAGGGGTCGCCTTCATAGCACCATCCAACCACAGGGGTCACCTTCATAGCACCATCCAACCACAGGAGCCACCTTCATAGCACCATCCAACCACAGGGGTCACCTTCATAGCACCATCCAACCACAGGAGCCACCTTCATAGCACCATCCAACCACAGGGGTCACCTTCATAGCACCATCCAACCACAGGGGTCACCTTCATAGCACCATTCAACCACTGGTGCCACCTTCAAAGCACCATCCAACACTCTGTTGAAAGTCTCTGTTACAAGGTGACATCATCTTGTAGCACTGTCTACATTGCCCGCCCACCGGCAAACTCAGCATGCCCTCACACAACACACAGAGAGCTAAACAGTACAAACTGACCACTCTGAAGCCAGTCCACTCCAGTCTAGCTGGTGGAGATGAATCTACTGGCTTGTTCTACTGGACTTTCAGGATCAGACTCTGGGTCAACTGATATGGCAGAACCGACATCCCTGTAAGAATAAGGGCGGGGCTTATAGCAGTATGACAAGCTTACACTGCAACCATGCCAGGGTTCACTTTAATCCAACCACACCTGCCGAGTCCTTGCATCCTTACAGGCTGATGATCAGCGCTGGGTCATTTTGTTTCTCTCCTGTGGTAATAGAAGTGTTGCACACGCTGGCGTCGACAGCAGCAGGGGAAAAGCCGTTACTGCACTGCATTAATCCATATTCCTGCAGATGGCGACCGGCCCACAGCCCACC
>JAMWET010006584.1:47500-50000 GCA_024036415.1 Prochilodus magdalenae
AGAAGGAGATGGAGGCACAGAGAGATAGAGAGAAATGGAGAGTGAGAGGAGGGAGAGAGATAGAGAGAGAAAGAAAGAGGAGGGAGAGAGATAGAGAGAGAAAGAGAGAGGAGGGAGAGAGATAGAGAGAGAAAGAGAGAGGAGGGAGAGAGAAAGAGAGAGGAGGGAGAGAGGAGGTAGAGAGAAAGAGAGAGGAGGGAGAGAGAGAAAGAGAGAGAGGAGGGAGAGAGATAGAGAGAGAGAGGAGGGAGAGAGATAGAGAGAGAAACAGAGAGAAGAGGGAGAGAGAAAGAGAGAAGAGGGAGAGAGAAAGAGAGAGAGAGGAGGGAGAGGGATAGAGAGAGAGAGAGAGAGAGGAGGGAGAGAGGAGGGGGAGAGAAATAGAGAGAGGAGGGAGAGAGAAAGGGAGAGCGGAGGGAGAAAGAGAGAGAAAGAGAGAGAAAGGAGAGAGAAAGAAAGAGAGAGAGGAGGGAGAGAGATAGAGAGAGAAACAGAGAGAAGAGCAAGAGAGAAAGAGAGAGAGGAGGGAGAGAGGAGGGAGAGAGGAGAGAGGAGGGAGAGAGAAAGAGAGGGAGGAAGGAGAGAGAAAGAGAGAGAGGAGGGAGAGAGAAAGAGAGAGAGGAGGGACAGAGGAGGGAGAGACAGGGAGAGATAGAGAGAGAAGGAGAGAAAGGAGGGAGAGAGAAGTCTTCTTTGGGGGCCTATTTGACCCCACAGTGCCCTGCAGCATGTATCCCTCCACCGTAACAGCGTCTCAGACATCAGGCAGCGTATTCAGAACCACCTCATGTAGGAACTTTCTGTGAGGGAGCTTTTAGAGGGGACGTCTGGTTACCTTCACCACCACTGGGACCAGCTCAGAGTTACTCTAGAGCACGGCGCTTCACACCACGCCCACTCTAGACGACTCTGTACGGGTGGACTTCTCCTGTACCACGGTTTATCCGTTCTCCCAGCCCTCCCTGGGATTCGCTAACGTGACGGCTTTACACACAGGCCTGAACACATCCCTGCATGAACCACAGCGTGCGTTCAGTCCGAGGCGTCTGTGTGGGGCGAGCGCTGCTGCCGCTCGTGTTAAGCGGGCTTGTTTAACGATCGCTGATTGGTATGAACAGGGATCGATAGGCAGCTTACAGTAATGGATGAGGGAGCCACAGCCCTGACTGATGAGCACTTAACAACCCAGCCAGGGTTAATGGGTCCAGCCTCCGAAGCAGGCACGGCCACCGCTCCCTTTTTTCTTTACTGGAGGGAAAAAGCAAACAAGCAGGAATAGATTATTTACTGCAGCGTGTTTGACAAACAGGGCCGGCCCCGATTTCCCACGCCAAGGTGAACACTGGGGCGAAAACCTACCGGCAGACGCTTCCATCCCATCTGATCTACAAAAGGACGGGACACTTTCACCCGGAGAACTGGCCTGTGGATGGGAAAAGTCAATGCGGCCAATGCTCCTGAAGTCTCCCGGGGTTAATTCTGCAGGCTGACGTGATAAACAGACAGACGGACACACAGTCGCACCCTCACTGCTGGTGCGATTAATGGCCACAGCTCGGGTCCCACAGTAGCAGAGGTGTAGTTAACACCATACATCAAAGCCACAGCGTTATTTACCAGCCGTTCTTCACCGACAGGTCGGAGAGGTTTGTACCGTTAACAACAAACCACGTCAGTCAGGGAGTCTAATGAGGCACCAGCACAAACACACACCTGCGAGCGCTGCTGGAGGAGAAGCACAGCCTTCCAGACTCAGATTCCCTTTCACCATTCTGTCTGCTTTTACTTTCACTGGGTTTGTTGCTAGGTTACTACTATGAAATAAGGGGTGGTCAGGGTATTATAGTATCCCAGGCGGTTGCTAAGGTGTTGAAGGGCTGTTACGGTGTCTCAGGTGGTGGTTAAGGTGTTGCTAGGCTACTGTTATAAAACACAGGGTGGTTGCTAAGGTGTTGCTTGGCTGTTATTATGGTATCCCAGGTGGCTGCTAATGTGCTGCTGGGCTATTGCTCTAAAACACAAGGTGGTTGCTAAGGTGTTGCTTGGCTTTTATTATGGTATCCCAAGTGGTTGCTAAGGTGCTGCTGAGCTATTGCTATAAAACACAGGGTGGTTGCTAAGGTGTCACTTGGTTGTTATTATGGTATCCCAGGTGGTTGCTAAGGTGCTGCTGGGCTACTGCTATAAAACACATGGTGGTTGCTAGGCTATTGCTATAAAACACAAGGTGGCTGCTAAGGTGTTGCTAGGATGTTGTTATGGCATCCCAGGTGGTTGCTAAGATTTTGCTAGGCTGTTGTTATGGTATCCCAGGTGATTGCTAAGGTGCTGCTGGGCTATTGCTATAAAACACACGGTCATTGCTAAGGTGTTGCTAGGCTATTGCTATAAAACACAAGGTGGTTGCTAGGGTGTTGCTAGGCTGTTGTTATGGTATCCCAGGTGGTTGCTAAGATGTTGCTAGGCTGTTGTTATGGTATCCCAGGTGATTGCTAAGATC
>JAMWET010006584.1:52500-57803 GCA_024036415.1 Prochilodus magdalenae
GATGTAGAGAACAGTCAGAGTCAACCCCCAGACCAGCACCAAAGACCTACAACATGATCTCGCTGCTGATGGAGTCACTGTGCATCGTTCAGCTATTCGGCGCACTTTACACAAGGAGATGCTGTATGGGAGGGTGATGCAGAGGAAGCCTTTTCTCCACCCACATCACAAACAGAGCCGCTTGAGGTATGCTAAAGCACATTTGGACAAGCCAGCTTCATTTTGGAATAAGGTGCTGTGTTATTTGGGCATAACAAGGGCCGTTATGCACGGAGGAAAAAGAACACAGCACTCCAAGAAAAACACCTGCTACCTACAGTAAAATCTGGTGGTGGTTCCATCATGCTGCGGGGCTGTGTGGCCAGTACAGGGACTGGGAATCTTGTTAAAGTTGAGGGACGCATGGATTCCAATCAATATCAGCAGATTCCGGAGACCAACTTTCAACAATAGCATCATGGGAAAGCAGTTTCGCTCCACCCATTCAGCCTTTAGCAGTTTAGCTCCACCCATTCAGCCTTTAGCAGTTTAGCTCCACCCATTCAGCCTTTAGCAGTTTAGCTCCACCCATTCAGCCTTTAGCAGTGTAGTTCACCCATTCAGCCTACAGCAGTTTGGCTCCACCCATTCAGCCCATAGCAGTTTGGCTCCACCCATTCAGAAGGACCTATAGAACATGATAGAGAGGATAGGAGAGAACATAAGAGAGAGAAAGAAATGAGGAGAAGGAAGGAAGGAAGGGAGGAACTAAGGAAAGAAGGAAAGAAGGAAGGGAGGAACTAAGGAAGGAAGGAAGGAAGGAAGGGAGGAACTAAGGAAGGAAAGAAGGAAGAGATTGACGGAGAAAGACGGAGAAAGAGAAAGAGGAAGTGGGTCATTGTGCCTATAGAGACCTTATCACTTGCTGCTGTGAACAAAGACAGAGCAAGGAAAGAGAGAGAGGAGGAATGGAGGAATAAGAGAAAAAAGCAGAAAAGAGGGGACAGAGAACGGAGTGGACAAAGACAGTGAGAGAGAGATGAGAGGAGAGGGAGAGAGACAGAGAGAGAGAGAGAGAGGGAAACAGAGAAAGAGAGACAAAGACAGTGAGAGAGAGACAGAGAGAGAGATAGAGAGAAAGAAGGAGAGAGATGAGGGGAGAGAGAGAGAGAGAGAGAGAGAGATAGAGAGAAAGAAGGAGAGAGAGATAGAGAGAAAGAAGGAGAGAGATGAGGGGAGGGAGATAGAGACAGAGATAGACAGACGGAGCAATGAGTGGAGAGAGAGAGAGAAAGAAGAAGAGATATGAGGAGAGGGAGAGATAGAGAGACAGAGAGAGATGGGGAGATGGAGACACTCTGTGAGAGTTATGGGGGCTGGTTGTGATCGTGTTCCGTCTGTAGGAGCGAATTAGTAAATGTATGTAGAGGAAGCTCCAGCTCTATAAAGCCCTGATCACACTCACACTAATCACCCTTACCTACCGCACACACACCCCAGCATCTGTATATTCACTCAGCATTAACAGGCCTAACACATCCCTCATCACTACACGAGGCGTTTGTAACTGGAGCTCCATCATCCTCTACCAAATCTGGGAGACTGCAGCCTACACAGTACAGTCCCAAACCGCACCTAAACCACACAGACTGAACAAGGGTCCAGGGTTTATTTAGCCGCAAGCCACAGGTTTACAAATTACACTCAACATAAGAACAGCCGCACCCAGAAGGAGGTGGGGGAGTGCGGTACTGTTGGGAAGGAAGATAAAGGTGTCCAGGATCAATAACTGATGATAAGTTTAGACTGATATGATCAATATTTATTGAGCTACACATACAGAAGTCTGTCTCTCAGTATGGCGTCAGGCCGCCATGTTTGCTAACCCAACACGCCAGACGTCTCGGTATGGAGCTGTAGAGGTTCCTAATGGTGTCCTGTGATAATCCATCCCATGCAGCTTCAACATCCTCACACAGTTCCTGCAGATGGTGCGGTAGGGGTGGAGGTGGAGGGACACCAGGTCTTCTGGACGTGTGGTAACGAACCATTCATCTTGGTGCTGACCACGGTGCCTCCACACACGGATTCGTTGGGCGTCTCCACCAAGACTAAAGCGGGACTCGTCACTGAAGATGACCCGCTGCCATTCTGAGTCACTCCATGACAGTCTGGTACGACACCACTGCAGTCTTTGGTGACGGTGACGTGGTGTTAAGGACAGTCATGACCTTGTAGATCCGGAGGATCCAGTGATATTCAGGGTGAAGTCGTATCCAGGATGTACAGGGTTTGGAGCATTTGTATTCACCACTGGGAATGCCAGGGTTGATTTTTCAGGGACCCCCTTTCGCTTTTTGCTGTTGAAATTCCAGCTGAGACTGGAATGGGCATTACACGGACCACAGGAGAGATAAAAGGGAAGGAGGAATAAAGACGGAGAGTGCCAAATATGGACAACATGATGATGCATTACGTCAGTGAAGGAAGGGATAGCGTGAATGAGTGAAGGAAGGAGGCAAATGAGTGGTAAAGAAATAGACAAACTAAAAAGAGAGAGAGAGAGAGAGAGAGAGAGAGAGGTTAGAAGAAGAAGACAGATGGGAAAGAGAAAGTGAAGAAGTGATAAAGACAGGGACTGCAGGTGAAAGCAGGAAGAGAGGAAGGGTAGTAGAGGAAGACGGAAAGAGAGAGAGCGAGAAAGGGAGTAAGTTGGAAGGAGAAGAAAGACGGAGGAGAGGGAAATTGGTCAGATGGGGCTTCCTCTCGTATTCCCTTCTTTTTCCTGCTCCGGTCTGGATTGATGGCATTCCTCCAGCAGCCTTGGAGCACCGGCAGAGCTGAGGGGGTCTCGTACCCCTGGGACGGGAAGGGGTTGAGCCTCTGTGTCCTTGTGCGAGGAAAAATGAAGCTCCTTCCCTGATTTTATACTGGAGGGACGGAGAGCCAGGCAGCAGCTGGTGTAATAGCCTGGATTGGCTGATGGCTAACGTGGCTAAGAATGAATGGGGGCTTGTAGCCCACCAGTTAGCGCTGGACACATCTGCTTGCAAAAGATGGAGGTTAATGTCGTCCTGGAATATAGCCAGGGCTTTAGAGGGGAAGAACTAATCCATTGATGGACTAACCTGGTCCTTCGGGACATTCAGGTGGTCAGCTGACTTTGTGTTATAACCGCACAAATGGCTGCACCCAGAAGGAACCAACTGACAGGAGCGAAACTTGGTGGGTAGGTTTGACATGGTGAGACATGTGACCTAACCGAGGACGGGTCTTATCCCTGTACCTGACTGACCCAACAACCACCATTACAGACACCCAGTGAGCAGTGGTGTCCTCCATGAGTCCTCCATCCTGTTAGTGCAGCACCATTGGCAGACGGCTGCGACCTTCACCCTGAATACATGCACACCGACCGTTACCACGACGTCCTTACTGTCCCAACATCACCGTCACCAAAGACTGCAGTGGTGTCGTACCAGACTGTCATGGAGTGACTCAGAATGGCAGCGGGTCATCTTCAGTGACGAGTCCCGCTTTAGTCTTGGTGGAGACGCCCAACGAATCCGTGTGTGGAGGCACCGTGGTCAGCACCAAGACGACCGGTTTGTTGTCACACGTCCAGAAGGCCTGGTGTCCCTCCACCTCCACCCCTACCGCACCATCTGCAGGAACTGTGTGAGGATGTTCAAGCTGCATGGGATGGATTACCACAGGACACCATCAGGAACCTCTACAGCTCCATACAGAGACGTCTGGCGTGTTGGGTTGGCAAACACGGCGGCCCGACGCCATACTGAGAGACAGACTTCTGTATGTGTAGCTCAATAAATATTGATCATATCAGTCTAAATTCATCACCAGTTATTGATCCTGGTCACCTTTATCCTTCTTCCCAACACCACCCCAACCCCACACCTCCTTCTGGGTTCAGTTATATCTTTGACACTGAGTGTTACTATTATTCCACAAGCAACATAATGCTGCTTAGCAGGACACTGAGATCAAGACATACATCCAGCACAGAAGGTTTTGGTGACTCGTCCTGATCTCCGTCCCGTGGCCTGGCCCTCTGAAGCAGCGCTGAGAGATACAATGTTCATTTCAGCTTGAAAGCTTTCCCTCTGAGCCGCAGTGAGAGCGTGCTGTCAGCGGGGGGCACCGCAAACAGCCTGAGATTTATTCCTTCTTTCAAAACGAGTGCTAGAACGCAAGTGCTTCAGTGGAGGCGGTGGCCTTGAGCTTTAAAGGAATATTCAGAAGGTAGAATTCCTGAGGTGCGCGTGTGTGTGAGGTAGGTTATGGACTAAAGGGGGTGAAACCGTACGCCCACTGCTGACTCCAAGCAGCGTGACTCCGAGTAAAAGCTCACTGTCAAAATCACAGCGTGCCGTTTCCCACTACAGGCTATAAACAAAACCACACAGCCGCTCTGATTTCATCTCAGCAGAGACCACTACAGGTATCCACGAGTCCTTCACACTGAACGCAGGCTTAGGGTGGGATTCCTCCACGATTCATAACTCAGAGCGGGTTTGGTGTGAGGTGTGTACAGAGTGAGTGAGAGAGGGTTTGGTGTGAGGTGTGTACAGAGTGAGTGAGAGAGGGTTTGGTGTGAGGTGTGTACAGAGTGAGTGAGAGAGGGTTTGGTGTGAGGTGTGTACAGAGTGAGTGAGAGAGGGTTTGGTGTGAGGTGTGTACAGAGTGAGGGAGAGGGTTTGGTGTGAGGTGTGTACAGAGTGAGTGAGAGAGGGTTTGGTGTGAGGTGTGTACAGAGTGAGAGTGTGAGAGCGAGTTTGGTGTGAGTGTGTACAGAGTGAGGGAGAGAGGGTTTTGTTGTGAGGTGTGTACAGAGTGTAGTGAGAGAGGGTTTGGTGTGAGGTGGTGTACAGAGTGAGTCGAGAGAGCGGGTTTGGTGTATAGGTGTGTACAGAGTGGGAGGTTTGGTGTGCGGGTGTACAGAGTGACTGTGAGAGAGCGGTTTTTGGTGTGAGGCTAGTACACACGTGAGCGGAGAGCGGGTTGGTATGATGAGGTGTTCAGAGTGAGTGAGAGCGGGTTTTGGTCGTGAGGTGTGAAACAGAGTGAGGGAGAGCGGGTGGTTTGGTGTGAGGTGTAAACAGAGTGAGGGGAGAGAGGTTTGGTGTATCGAGGGTGTACAGAGTGAGTGATAGAGCGGGTTCTGGTTGTGAGAGTGTGTACAGAGATGAGTGAGTAAGAGGGTTTGGTGTAGGTGGTACAGAGTGAGGGAGAGAGGGTTTGGGTGAGTTGTGTACAGATTGAGGGAGAGAGGGTTGGTGTTAGGGGGTTGTACAGAGTGAGTG
>JAMWET010006585.1:0-12500 GCA_024036415.1 Prochilodus magdalenae
CTCTTTTCTTTATTTTTTCCGTTGTTGTTGTTGTGAGAGGATTACCTCTCACTACCTCTCTCTCTCTCACAAACACACTCACTCTCTCTCTCTCTCTCTCTCTCTCTCTCTATCTCTCCACACACACCTCAACTCACCTCAACCGTAACCTCTGAACCGTACGGCTCGCTCTCTCTCTACCTCTCACTACCTCTAATTACCTCTCTCTCTCTACCTCACTACCTCTATTTACCTGTCTCTCTCTACCTCACTACCTCTAATTCTTCTCACCTCCACACATCTCTTCTCTCAACTTCTAACGTCTCTCGAACCATACAGGCCATCTTCTCTACACGCGTCACCTCACCTCTAAATTACCTCTCACCATACAGGCCACTCTCCTCTACCTTCTCCTCTACCTCTACTACCTTATAAGTAACCTCTGATACCATCTCTCCACCTCTCACCTACCCATACTCGTTAATGTCTACCTCTCTCACTTACCTCTCTCTCTCTCTCTCTCTCTCTCACAAACACACTCTCTCTCTCTCTCTCACTCTCTCTCTCTCACACACACATACACCCTCTTTAATATACAACCAGCTTTTGGTCCCCAAAATGTAGTAGACACTGGGTACACACACACATTCTCTCTGAGAAGGGAGAGAGGAGAACAGAAAGGAGAGAGGAGAAGAGGAGAGAAGAGGAGGAAGAGAGGAGAAGAGGAGAGAAGAGGAGGGAGAGAGGAGAAGAGGAGAGAAGGAGTAGAGAGAGGAAGAGGGAACGAGAGGCGAAAGAGGATGGAGAAAAGAGGGAGAAAGAAGGACGAATGAAAAGAGGGGAGGAAGAGAGGAGGAGAAGAGAGGAGAGAAGGAAGAGGGAGAAGGAAGGAAGAGAGAGGAGAGAGGAGACGGGACGAAGGGAGAGGAGAGAGGGGAGAAGAGGGACGAGAACGATGAGGAAGGGAGAAGCCGGAGGAGAAGGAGGGGGAGAAGAGGAGAGAAGAGGAGGGAGCGAGGAGAAGAGGAGAGAAGAGGAGGGAGACAGGAGAAGAGGAGAGAAGGGAGAGAGAGGAGGAGGAGAGAAGGGAGAGAGGAGAAGAGGAGGAAGAGAGGAGAAGAGGAGAGAAGAGGAGGGAGAGAGGAGAAGAGGAGGGAGAGAGGAGAAGAGGAGAGAAGAGGAGAGAAGAGAGGAGAAGAGGAGAGAAGAGGAGAGGAGAGGAGGAAGAGAGGAGAAGAGGAGAGAAGAGGAGGGAGTGAGGAGGAGGGAAGAGAAGGGAGAGAGGAGAAGAGGAGAGAAGAGGAGGGAGTGAGAAGAAGAGGAGAGAAGAGGAGGAAGAGAGGAGAAGAGGAGAGAAGATGAGAGAAGAGGAGGAATAGAGGAGAAGAGGAGAGAAGATGAGAGAAGAGGAGGAATAGAGGAGAAGAGGAGAGGAGGAAGAGAGCTGTGGTGATTTGTTTGGTCTTGGATCAGAAGCACAGAGAGAGCCCTCCTCAGTAAGGCCCAGGGTATAAAGGTGGAGGGAGGTGACGTAGGTCTATCTAGGTCTGATTTGAGGATGACTTATTGGCCTGTAGGCCCCCCACCTCCTGCCCCACCTCCTCCCCCAACACCCCCTCTATCTGCAGTCCCGATCTGGAGACTCAGGCGCTCCTCCGTGGCCGAGTGGCATGATGAAGCACGTATCCCCTCTGCGGGCGGAGGCGCCCTCGCGAGCGCTTGATGGCTCTTTGTGTTGAGAGCGATCATTACGCTGCGGAAAGCGAGATCAAAGCGTCTCTGACTAAACCAATTTAGGCGTTCTCCAGGAGAACACGGTTCTCCTGCGCAGCTGGCGCCGTAAACCTGACTGACAGTTGCTTACAGAGTTCTGCTTAGCTAGGTGAGGAGATCTGAGTGTGCAGTCGGAAACCCTCCAGCTCCTGCCAAGTCCTACCTGATTCAGCTCCAGATGGAAGGTGCGGGCGCTTTGGGGTGCTGCTCCAACACGGCCTGCAGCGCTTGTTCAGAGCGCCGGGTTAAAACCCTCTTTGTTTATGTAGCAGTGCTGCAGTTCCGACGGGGGACCGCTCAGAGCGACTCAGAGCGACTCAGAGCGACTCAGAGCGACTCAGAGCGGCGATACAGGTCTGACAGTGAGTCAGAAGACCATGGCTCCACCTGGACCAGATGTGTTTCAGCTCCCCAGTGTTTCTGGGACGTCCTGCTTGCACAGCCCTCCTCAGGTCCTACCACAGCATCTCCATAGGGTTCCGGTCGTGACTCGGTCACTCCAGAACACTCCACAGGTGCTCTGGGTCATTGTCTCGTTGGATCACCCGACGTCTCTTCAGCTGGAGGTCATTACCTGCTGCTTTAGATCCACCTTGAGACCTTAAGACCCTGAGGTAGCACAGCAGCTCCAAACCATCACGCCCCCCCCACCAGGTCCACCTCCTCTACACTCCCTGACCACTGTCCAGCTCCACTGACCATACAGGACACTCTGTAGGTGTACAGGTCCAGACTGTAGTCCGTCTGTTTCTCTGTATACTGTATTACCCTGTTCTTCAATGGTCAGGACCCCCACAGGACCACCACAGAGCAGGTATTTAATGTTGGGTGGTAAAAAAGAGGATCATCATTCTCAGCACTGTCAGTGACACTGACGTGGTGGTGGTGTTAGTGTGGGTGGTGCTGGTGTGAGTGGATCAGACACAGCAGTGCTGCTGGAGTGTGTAGACAATGTGTCCACTCACTGTCCACTCTATTAGACACTCCTACCTATGGTATTCCAGGTGGTTGCTAAGGTGTTGCATTATTATGGTATTACAGGTGGTTGCTAAGGTATTCCAGATGGTTGCTAACGTGTTGCATTGCTATGGTATTCCAGGTGGTTGCTAAGGTATTGCATTACTATGGTATTCCAGGTGGTTGCTAAGGTGTTGCATTTCTATTGTATTCCAGGTGGTCACTAAGGTGTTGCATTGCTATGGCATTCCAGTTGGTTACTAAGGTATTCCAGGTGGTTGATAAGGTGTTGTATTATTATAGTATTCTAGGTGGTTGCTAAGGTATTGCATTACTATGGTATACCAGGGGTTTGCTAAGGTGTTGCTATGCTATGGCATTCCAGGTGGTTGTTAAGGAATTGCATTACCATGTTATTCCAGGTGGTCACTAAGGTGTTGCATTGCTTCGTATTCCAGGTGGTCGCTAAGGTGCTGCATTGCTTGGTATACCAGGGGTTTGCTAAGGTGTTGCATTGCTATGGCATTCCAGGTGGTTGTTAAGGAATTGCATTGCTATGGTATTCCAGGTGGTTGCTAAGGTGTTGCATTGCTATGGCATTCCAGGTGGTTGCTGAGGTGTTGCATTGCTATAGCATTCCAGGTGGTTGTTAAGGAATTGCATTGCTATGGTATTCCAGGTGGTTGCTAAGGTGTTGCATTGCTTCGTATTCCAGATGGTTGCTAAGGTGTTGCATTGCTTGGTATTACAGGTGGTTGCTAAGGTGTTGCATTGCTTGGTATTCCAGGTGGTTGCTAAGGTGTTGCATTGCTTGGTATTCCAGGTTTAAACACTAGACCTGCATCTTCAGTCTGTCCAGGGCGAGTGTACTTCCGGCCGGTCTCCTTGTTGTATAGCCATTTAATGAATTATATCCGGCGGAATCTCAGCAGCTGGACGGATCATCCATGCTCAGCTAATATCAGCGTTCCTCTGTCCTTCAGCTCCGGCTCCTCTCCCGACTCCCTCAGAACTGCCCGCACTAAGCTGGAGCTGCTGTTGACACGCTGTAAACTGGTTACTGCATGATGTCGGATCCGGAGCATGTTTGGAAAGAATGATTGCCATAAAGTCAGTTTATAACCGTTTATGAATGTTAACTTGCACAAAGGAGCGAAAGATCCAAAGGCCTTCCGCCGCCCTGCGCTGGCCGCTGTGCCAGGCGCTCCCTGCCAGGTTTCCCCGGGTTTATATTGAGGGTAATTTAAGCTTTTCCTGAAGCCTCGGAGCGGGAGGCCGATCATAAAGGCCCAGTTCACCGCGTACTGCTTTTGTTTATAATTAAACAAATCTGCTTCTATGGCAACAGGAAACATTTCCCTTTGGGAACAGCAAATATTTTCCCTCCATCGGCTGCTGGGTTTATTTAGAACAGTGACTGTATGGGTGGGCGGTGTTTGATGGGTGGAGTTCAGTCATACCTGCTGATGGAGCTCACTGGGCCAAATCACTGCACTTAATACACTTAACCACCGATACTGATTCTCGGTATGGAGCTGTAGAGGTTCCTGATGGTGTCCTGTGATAATCCATCTCATGCAGCTTGAACATTCCTGTCCTAGCCTACCTTACATGCACGGCTGAGCGTGAATCATTAGCATGTCTCACGATGTCAAACCTATATGGTGTCCTCCATGAGTCGTCCTGTTAGTGCAGCACCATCGGCAGACGGCTGCACCACGCAGGACTACATGCACACAGACCGTTACCACGACTGTCCTTAACACCACGTCACCGTCACCAAAGACTGCAGTGGTGTCGTACCAGGACGTCATGGAGGGATCAGTAAATGGCAGGGGTCATCTTCAGTGACGCGTTTCCCCTTTTAGTCTGGGTGGAAGACGGCCCAACGAAATCCGTGTGGGAGGGCACCGTGGTCAGCACCAAGGATGAAACGGGTTTGGCCGTCAACCGTCCAGAAGGCCTGGTGTCCCTCCCCCCCCCCCCCACCCCCTCACCAGCTACCGCCACCATCTGGCAGGACACTGTGTGAGGATGTTCAAGCTGCCCTGGGATGGATTTATTCCCAGGGACTCCATTTAGGAAACCTCTACAGCTCCAGAACGAACGGTCTGGCGTGTTGGGTTAGCGAAACACGGCGGCCCGACGCCATACTGAGAGACAGACTTCTGTATGTGTAGCTCAGTAAATATTGATCATATCAGTCTAAATTTATCACCAGTTATTGATCCTGGCACAGCTCCGAGGAGAATTCCCTGTAGGCTGGGATTGTATCCACTGCTGGTAGACCCGTATGACCGTACGCTTCCATACACCTGCAGATTCAGCTACTTCCTCCACACTATGGTCTTGGCACGCCCGAATGCAGTCCCACTCTACAGGTATTTCTAGCCCCATCATACTATATTCATATACACACACAGAACAGGACAATGGGCCGGGCCGATCGAGGGAATTTTAAAATACCGGGAATCTAACAGTATGAATAGAATTCCAAATTTGAAAGTTACACCAGGTTTAGATACAGACCGGTCAGACAGAGCTAAGTGAAACTAGTGGTTCACACCTTCCAGTCATTATCAGCGAGGTTACGCGTTCAGTAGATCCTTCAAGAAGATTAGCGCTAGCAGTGAATATGCAGGAGCGCTGAGGCTGTGGCGCGGCGGAGGAGCGGCTGTTTCTGAGCCTTGTGTAAAGCGTCGTATCAGACCGGGCCATCTGCGTGGAGAGGATGCCATTACCGTTCCTCTGCTCTGATAAGGATCGCTGCTGTAAACCCGGCGTGACTTTTCCAGGAAATCAGCCTCAACCTTCCCCAACCTTCTCACCTCAGGAGTCTCCACCTCCACAGCGTCTGGGCGAAGCTTTGATCCGAAAACCTCGCTTCTCCGCTTCACCCAAACGGAGGTAATCAGACTGAACATGCCCGGTGTCTGATTAGCTGGCACTAGGGTAGCATTGTGCAAACCGCATGGCTAAATCCTCAAACGTGTAGCATACGTTGTTTGAAATCCCAGAATTCCCCAAACAACGTTCCCACACTAATATGAGGCCAGGTTCTGCTGCGACCGGGTGCCCACCGATGAGGACGCGAGCTCAGTAGTGTCAGAAGGCTTTTCTCTTTCCGTCATACGAGCGACTTCATATAGAAACAGCAGGCTTCTGATCATGCAGTGGCCTCATTGGGGCGGAGCCACAGTAGAAAAGGGCCAATCAAAAGGACTACATGCACACAGACCGTTACCACGACTGTCCTTAACACCACGTCACCGTCACCAAAGACTGCAGTGGTGTCGTACCAGACTGTCATGGAGTGACTCAGAATGGCAGCGGGTCATCTTCAGTGACGAGTCCCGCTTTAGTCTTGGTGGAGACGCCCAACGAATCCGTGTGTGGAGGCACCGTGGTCAGCACCAAGACGAACGGTTTGTCCAGAAGGCCTGGTGTCCCTCCACCTCCACCCCTACCGCACCATCTGCAGGAACTGTGTGAGGATGTTCAAGCTGCATGGGATGGATTATCACAGGACTCCATTAGGAACCTCTACATCTCCATACCGAGACGTCTGGCGTGTTGGGTTACATACCCACACACATCCAGCAGCAGGTTTAAGCGGTGGCCCAGATGGTGCTAATAAGCTTCCACTAGTTAGCTACAAGCAGCTCGTAGCTCCAGAGCTAAAACTAAAGAAGCGACCTTCAGACACCGAGCGTGTCCTGGCACGCCGGGCGCGTTTGGGGTAAAGAGGGAAGTGGGGCGTTGGGGGATGCGGGGGTGTTGTGTAAATCATCCTCGAACGATCGAAGGTTTTCCTGACTAACAACAAGGACAACAATACCATCGCAAGTGTTAACAAGGTCAACAAACACGCTAACTCAGGCATGGACCCGCACTGTGTGAGGAAAGCTGAAGAGGCGGACTCTGGAAGGCTCCGCGATGTGCGGAGGACCGTGTTCTCCTGTGGCAGGTTAAAGTGAGCGTCACCTGATTTGACTAGTTTACGGAAAGTCCGGTTTGATTCCCAAAGCGTTTCTTCTGGACGGATTCCAGGACGCACTGATTTTGTCTCTCTGCCGCACACACACACACACACACACTCACACACACACACACACACACACACACACACACACACACACACACACACACACACACACACACACACAACACACAACACACACACAACACACACACAAACAAACACACACACACACACACACACACACACAACACACACACACACAACACACACACACACTCGCCACACACACACACACACTCACACGCACACACACACAATCACACACCACACACTCACACACACCACAACTCGCACACACACACACACTCACAACACACCCACACACTCACACCACACACACACACACACCCACACATAACACACACACTCACACCACACACACACACACACACACTCACACACACACACACACACACACTCACACACACACACACTCACACACTCACACTCACACACACACTCACACACACACACACACACACAAACACACTCGCACACACACACACACACAGTCATACACACACACACACACACACACACTCGCACACACACACACAAACACACTCGCACACACACACACACACACACAGTCACACACACACACACACACACACACACACACACACACACACACACACACACACACACAAACACACACACACACCACACACACACACACCCACCACACCACACTCACAACACACACACACACACTCACTCACACACACACACACACACACATACACACACTCACTCACACACACTCAACACACACACACACACACACACACACACACACACACACACTCCAGTGAGTCAGCTCTAAAGAAAACAAGCGAGCGGATCGCGGCGGACTGCTGGTCTATTTGGAGCTATGATAGCATGGGCAGGGCATAACACACACTTACAGGCAGAACCCACAGCGTGCTCGCTCACTTCCGTACCCACACAAACACTAGTCACATCACACTCTTGCTCTCTTGACACACGCACACAGTTTATGCAGGGCGGAGAGGGACACGACGGACAGAAAAAGAGAGAGACAGACACACACAGAAGAGAGAGACAGAGAGATTATCTCATATGGGCATCACTTGGCATTTACTGGGCATCACACACAGTACTTGGACATCCTGGACATTTCACATCACACACACACACACAACTCACACACACCACTGGACACAACCTTGGCATTCACTACACACAACACACTTGACAGTACTTAAAGGGCAGTCTCATGTACACACTATTCACACACACACATACACTGTTTCATTCACTGGTTCACAACACTCGGGCATCCATGACACGTTATGGGCATCTCAATCGCACACACACCATACACATTCACTGTCATTCATGGGGGCATTTCTAAAGAAAACTTAATGCGGCGATCTACGAGGCGGACTGGTGGTCTATTTTGGAGTTCATGATTAGCATCCCTGGCATAAACATGGGACATCACTGGCAGGACATTACTGGTCTTTCCCATCACTGATCACCACTTGTCCACTAGAACTATGTAAACCACACTAGCATCACTATCTTCTCTGCTCTCTTGCATCACTGGGCATTTACTTCGCATACACTGGTTATGCATGGGCATCATGGGACATTACTTGGGACGTCATATGAATCACTGGAGATGAGGGGGCAATCACTGTTTGTGGACTGGCCATCATACTGGACATCAGTGACCATTTTAATGGTCAATATACAGAGCAGAGAGTAGACCATTACTGGGCATTCACTGGGGGATAGTGACATCACTGGACATTACTGGTCATCACTGATCACCACTCGTCATTTCTGGGCATCACTGGTCATTACTGGGCATCACTGTACATATCAAACCTATGCACAGTACAATTAGAGTCATGTTCTTACTACTCGTCTCATTAGGCCTTATTGATGTCGGATATTGAATGATAGATATTAATTATTATCCTACACAGAACATAATAATACAGGGAACTCTCCTCGGAACTGTGCCAGGGAAGGCATCCACCAAATCTGGACCAACTGACCAGTTCTCTGATGTGAAAGTGACCAATTCTGACCAATTCATTGATGTGGCTACATCCAGAACCTCGTCCGGTCCATGCCCGATCCAGCCCAGCTGTTGTTGTGGTTTTTGACATCTGATTTTACCAGCCATGTTTGCAGTCCTCCACAGCTCATCCTAATCCTCGGAATTACTCTTCTAGTGTATTTCAGTATAAGGGGACCTGGGGGACTCGAAGCCAGACTCCCGGATAGAACTGCTGGTTTGCTGGTAAAGCAAAACCCCCATACCACTACGCAGGTGGTAACCTGCACAACGTGATCTGCAGAGTCGGCCTCTGAAATGAAACGGGACATTCGGAAACGAGTCCCTGGGGACCCCATAACTGGGCCGGATCTGTTGGATAGAATTTACCATTGAGCAAAGTGTCTTCTGCATACATGCTAGTGAATACACACACACTAGAGGGCAGTGCACACACTTACCCGGAGCGGTGGGCAGTCCTATCCACAGCCCCCCTGGGACAGGTTCGTAGTTGGTAGCTGCTTTTCTCTGGCGCTTCAGGGAACCAGTGGCCCTCCAGTCACAAGGGCTGATTCCCAAACCTCTCCAGCCCAGGACCACAGCCAGTCTGGTGGGTCTGTTGGGCTGCGGTCTCTGGTGCTGTTGTTTTTCTCCGGCCCTTTTGTGTGGTTGACGTCTCTCCCCCTCGTCACTCACAGCCTTCATCACTTCTTTTCTGCCCTATCCAGAAGCTCTCTTTGGTGTCAACAAAAGATACCCTGAGAACCACCAGGAACTACGTCAACAAACAAGACTGGGCCTTTGTCTGAGATCCATAACAGTGGTTCATGACAGTGTTATATATGAACCAATGTTTACAGGGTGCTAGCATGGAGACGCCATATTAGCAGCTAAATTGGCGGCCATATTGGTTTGGGCAACTTGTCATACAAAGTCTACGAAGACTGGGCAGTAAAACAGATGCCCGAGTCGTGTGCAGCAGCAGTGTATAGGTGGCTATGGGTGCGAGCAGCGATTAGCATTACCCGAAAAGTATTATAGCCGTGTAGGTTTAATGGCAGATGAGCAGAAAAGTGTTCCTAGCTGTCTAGCTGCTACGCTGCAGGGCTTCACGGCTGGCTCTCCTTTAGAAAATCAGCTTGGAACTATCACTTTGAAGGAGTCTTGTTTTCATCAGAGAGGAGA
Organism: Prochilodus magdalenae; assembly: GCA_024036415.1. Taxonomy (NCBI): domain Eukaryota; kingdom Metazoa; phylum Chordata; class Actinopteri; order Characiformes; family Prochilodontidae; genus Prochilodus; species Prochilodus magdalenae. The sequence goes on from JAMWET010006585.1 coordinate 9,969, forward strand.
GCGAGCAAGCTGCTCCACTGCACTCGTTGATCCTCAGTGAGTCAAACTGCGGTATTACGCGCCCTGTTTGCACAGTAACTGTTTGGAATGCCCCACATTTACATTCAGCGTTTGCCAGTATAAACAGCTCGCCTGCGTGTGTGTGTTTGGCCGAGCTGTGTGAGGGCTTTGCGAGGGCTGTGTTTGGAGGATCTGAGAGCGTAATGAAAGACTAGAGAAGACAGGGGGATGAGAACACTTGGACCGTCGCCCCCAATTCAGATGTACCCCGCTACTGACATGACATTAAAGCTAGAGCTGGACCAGGTTTGCGCAACTCCCTGCCCCCCGCTGACCTCCGGTGTAGGCAATCCACCGAGCCGTGTGTGTGAAGTCTGAAGTTTGTTTCTTCGGTTCTAAACCGGAGCTGCCAGGCTAACACAGCTTACCAGCGACTGAAGCTTTTACTCACCATTGAGCAAATTCGTGCGTGCTCTGTGGGAACATCTTGGCTGCTGCTTTACGTCAAGGTTTTGTTTGCTGGCTTTGTGTTGTTTGAGGCAGGTTAGTCATATTCTGTTTTGTTTTGAACTTTCTCTGCTGGCCTGGGAGATTTTCCAGGGTCGACCAAGAACCAGCTGGATAAGAGCGCTTTTCACTGTGGTAGTGGAGGTAGACTGGACTGTGAGACGAAGGATTCTTCACAGTGGTAGTGGAGTTTGATTGGACCATGAACTGGGAGATTCTGTACTGTGGTAGTGGAGTTTGATTGGACCATGAACTGGGAAATTCTATATTGTGGTAGTGGAGTTTGATTGGACCATGAACTGGGAAATTCTGTATTGTGGTAGTGGAGTTTGATTGGACCATGAACTGGGAGATTCTATATTGTGGTAGTGGAGTTTGATTGGACCATGAACTGGGAGATTGTGGTAGTGGAGTTTGACTGGGCCATGAACTGGGAGATTGTGGTAGTGGAGTTTGATTGGACCATGAACTGGGAGATTGTGGTAGTGGAGTTTGATTGGAACATGAACTGGGAGTTTCTGTATTGTGGTAGTGGAGTTTGATTGGACCATGAACTGAGAGTTTCTGTATTCTGGTAGTGGAGTTTGATTGGACCATGAACTGGGAGATTCTGTATTGTGGTAGTGGAGTTTGATTGGACCATGAACTGGGAGATTCTGTACTGTGGTAGTGGAGTTTGATTGGACCATGAACTGGGAGATTCTATATTCTGGTAGTGGAGTTTGATTGGACCATGAACTGGGAGATTCTGTACTGTGGTAGTGGAGTTTGATTGGACCATGAACTGGGAGATTGTGGTAGTGGAGTTTGATTGGACCATGAACTGAGAGTTTCTGTATTCTGGTAGTGGAGTTTGATTGGACCATGAACTGAGAGTTTCTGTATTCTGGTAGTGGAGTTTGATTGGACCATGAACTGAGAGTTTCTGTATTGTGGTAGTGGAGTTTGATTGGACCATGAACTGGGATATTCTGGTAGTGGAGTGTGACTAGGCCATGAACTGGGAGATTCTGTATTGTGGTAGTGAAGTTTGATTGGACCATGAACTGGGAGTATCTGTACTGTGGTAGTGGAGTTTGATTGAACCATGGGTCAGCAAGTTCTTCACCATTGTAGTGGTGGTGTGTAAAGTTCCAGCTAGCAGTGCTAAACTCTTTGTAAAGCGACAGTATTTCAGAAATGTTACGGTAGAGGACTGTGTAGAACTGGGACACGATGACTGGGCCACAAACTAGCAGAGAATTATCACTGAGCTAATGGTCTGGACCTGAACTACATTGAGAACACTTCTGACTGTAGTAGTGAAATTTGACTGGGCCGTGAGTGTGCCAAGCTAACTGGGGTTTTACAGCTCAGCACTGTGTGATGATTTAGACATGTAGGGTTTAAGCTTCCATTACTTTAGCTACATTAGCTTTGTAGCTCTAGTGCAACATTAAAGAAAGCTCATTTCAGACAACAGTTATGTGTTGGCTCATTGTTTGGGAGCAGTTTTGAAAGCTTGGCTGAACTGTTGTTTGAAACGCCCCATACCCAAAACAAACCTCAGCACAAATCCAGAAAGAAGATGCCTACAAGGGAAATGGAGAAACTCCAGGCCCAGAGACCTCCATGTATTCACGGCGAAGAGGTTAGCTTAGTCTTCTGGGTGGCTCTAGTTTCCAGGGTAATCAGCATCATGTGACATAACAGTGCTGATTTAATTACAGCGTTAATTAGAGTGTGCTGGCCGCTTTGGTGTGCTGCCGTGGGTTTCTTCCCCTGTCCACTACTTGTTCACATGTTAACCGAAGGATGAGGCCAGTTTCACGTCAAGCCATCAGTCGCTCTGCAGCCAAAACCGAAGGGCCCTCATTCCGAAAGAATGCTTCAGGATACACCCTCATGGTCGGCCCGCGCAGTTCCTTCTCTGCGAGGCGGCTGGCAGGAACGCTCCCCGCCGTCTTTAAGGCGTGTTGGAGATTTTGCGTTTGAGTTCCGAGCGTGGACGGAGCAGCGTGTCTTTCTTTAAGAACCGAAAAACGA
>JAMWET010006585.1:15000-25000 GCA_024036415.1 Prochilodus magdalenae
ACACACACACACTCTCTCTCTCTCACACACACACACTCTCTCTCTCTCTCTCTCTCTCTCTTTCTCTCACTCGCTCTCTCTCTCACTTGCTCTCTCTCTCGTTCTCTCTCTCTCTCGTTCTCTCTCTCTCTCTCTCTCTCTCTCTCCCTCTCTCCCTCTCTCTCTCTCTCTCTCTCACACACACACACTTCCTCCCTCCATCTCTCTCTCTCTCTCTCTCTCCCTCCCTCCCCCTCTCTCTCCCCCTCTCTCTCTCTCTCTCTCTCTCTCTCTCTCTCTCTCTCTCTCTCTCTCTCTCTCTCTCTCTCCCTCTCTCTCCCTCTCTCTCTGTCTCCCTCTCCTCTTCCGCTTTGTTCTATCTGTGTGAGTGTGTGTGTGTGTGTGTGTGTGTGTGTGTGTGTGTGTGTGTGTGTGAGTTAGTGTGTGTGTGTGTGTTTCCTGACTGTTGGTTGTATAAACAGTGTGTAAGGAGACAACGCCTCAGGTGAAGACATGGAGGCCTAACTCGCAGAGCTGCTGAGCTGCAGACACTGTTTTAGGCACGTCTGCAAAACACGCGCACACTCACGCACACACGCACACACACGCACACTCACACACACACACACGCACACACACACACACTCATACACATGCACACTCACTCACACTGGTGTGTTTGTTAGAGGGCAGGTAAGTCACATTTACGAAACAGAGACCTGAGGGCATGTCCTATCAGCTGACTCCATCTGACAGTCGCTGGTTTCTGGCTGGTCAGGTCCGGTCCAGACTACAGATTAATTACATTACACTGAGTGTTCCTCACAGCGCACAGCTGCGCCACGGAGCAGAGCCCAACACTACAAACGAGCACAATCCAAATAAACCAAAGAGTTAAACAGTGCAGCTTAAAGTGGGAGACGTGGGGGGTCAGTACACCTGCGGATTAGACACACAGAGGAGTGAGGGTCAGTACACCTGCGGATTAGACACACAGAGGAGTGAGGGTCAGTACACCTGCAGATTAGACACACAGAGGAGTGAGGGTCAGTACACCTGCGGATTAGACACACAGAGGAGTGAGGGTCAGTACACCTGCGGATTAGACACACAGAGGAGTGAGGGTCAGTACACCTGTGGATTAGACACACAGAGGAGTGAGGGTCAGTATAACTGTGGATTAGACACATAGAAGAGTGAGGGTCAGTACACCTGCAGATTAGACACACAGAGGAGTGAGGGTCAGTACACCTGCGGATTAGACACACAGAGGAGTGAGGGTCAGTACACCTGCGGATTAGACACACAGAGGAGTGAGGGTCAGTACACCTGCGGATTAGACACACAGAGGAGTGAGGGTCAGTACACCTGCGGATTAGACACACAGAGGAGTGAGGGTCAGTACACCTGCGGATTAGACGCACAGAGGAGTGAGGGTCAGTACACCTGCGGATTAGACACACAGAGGAGTGAGGGTCAGTACACCTGCAGATTAGACAGACAGAGGAGTGAGGGTCAGTATAACTGTGGATTAGACACATAGAAGAGTGAGGGTCAGTACACCTGCAGATTAGACACACAGAGGAGTGAGGGTCAGTACACCTGCGGATTAGACACACAGAGGAGTGAGGGTCAGTACACCTGCGGATTAGACACACAGAGGAGTGAGGGTCAGTACACCTGTGGATTAGACACACAGAGGAGTGAGGGTCAGTACACCTGTGGATTAGACACACAGAGGAGTGAGGGTCAGTACACCTGTGGATTAGACACACAGAGGAGTGAGGGTCAGTCGACCTGCGGATTAGACACACACAGGAGTGAGGGTCAGTCGACCTGCAGATTAGACACACAGAGAAGTGAGGGTCAGTACACCTGTGGATTAGACACACAGAGGAGTGAGGGTCAGTACACCTGCGGATTAGACGCACAGAGGAGTGAGGGTCAGTACACCTGTGGATTAGACACACAGAGGAGTGAGGGTCAGTACAACTGCGGATTAGACACACAGAGGAGTGAGGGTCGGTACACATGTGGATTAGACACACAGAGGAGTGAGGGTCAGTACGATTGTGGATTAGACACATAGAGGAGTGAGGCTCAGTACGACTGTAGATTAGACAAAGAGAAGTGAGGGTCAGTACGACTGTGGATTAGACATAGAGGAGTGAGGGTCAGTACGACTGTAGAGTATACATAGAGGAGTGAGGGTCAGTACGACTGTAGATTGGACATAGAGGAGTGAGGGTCAGTACGACTGTAGATTGGACATAGAGGAGTGAGGGTCAGTACGACTGTAGATTAGACATAGAGGAGTGAGGGTCAGTACGACTGTGGATTAGACATAGAGGAGTGAGGGTCAGTACGACTGTAGATTAGACATAGAAGAGTGAGGGTCAGTACGACTGTGGATTAGACACAAAGGAGTGAGGGTCAGTATAACTGTGGATTAGACATAGAGGAGTGAGGGTCAGTACGACTGTGGATTAGACATAGAGGAGTGAGGGTCAGTATAACTGTGGATTAGACATGGAGTGAGGGTCAGACTGTGGATTAGACATAGATGAGTGAGGGTCAGTACGACTGTAGATTAGACACATAGAAGAGTGAGGGTCAGTACGACTGTAGATTAGACATAGAGGAGTGAGGGTCAGTACGACTGTAGATTAGACATAGAAGAGTGAGGGTCAGTACGACTGTGGATTAGACACGTAGAGGAGTGAGGGTCAGTACAACTGTGAATTAGACACAGAGGAGTGAGGGTCAGTATGACTGTAGATTAGACATAGAAGAGTGAGGGTCAGTACAACTGTAGATTAGACATAGAGGAGTGAGGGTCAGTACGACTGTGGATTAGACACACATAGGAGTGAGGGTCAGTACGACTGTGGATTAGACATGTAGAGGAGTGAGGGTCAATACGACTGTAGATTAGACATAGAGGAGTGAGGGTCAGTACGACTGTAGATTAGACATAGAAGAGTGAGGGTCAGTACGACTGTAGATTGGACATAGAGGAGTGAGGGTCAGTATAACTGTGGATTAGACATGTAGAGGAAAAGTGAGGGGTCAATTACGACTGTAGATTAGACATAGAAGAGTGAGAGGGTCAGTACGACGACTGTGGATTAGACACACATAGGAGTGAGGGTCAGTACGACTGTGGATTAGACATGTAGAGGAGTGAGGGTCAGTACGACTGTAGATTAGACATAGAGGAGTGAGGGTCAGTACGACTGTGGATTAGACATAGAAGAGTGAGCCGGTCAGTACCGACAGGTGACTTATAGATTAGACATTGATGAGTGAGTGTCAGTAAGACTGTGGATTTGACACTTAGAGGAGTGAGGGTCAGTACAACTGTGAATTAGACACAGAGGAGTGAGGGTCAGTATGACTGTAGATTAGACATAGAAGAGTGAGGGTCAGTACAACTGTAGATTAGACATAGAGGAGTGAGGGTCAGTACGACTGTGGATTAGACACACATAGGAGTGAGGGTCAGTACGACTGTGGATTAGACATGTAGAGGAGTGAGGGTCAATACGACTGTAGATTAGACATAGAGGAGTGAGGGTCAGTACGACTGTAGATTAGACATAGAAGAGTGAGGGTCAGTACGACTGTAGATTGGACATAGAGGAGTGAGGGTCAGTATAACTGTGGATTAGACATGTAGAGGAGTGAGGGTCAATACGACTGTAGATTAGACATAGAAGAGTGAGGGTCAGTACGACTGTGGATTAGACACACATAGGAGTGAGGGTCAGTACGACTGTGGATTAGACATGTAGAGGAGTGAGGGTCAGTACGACTGTAGATTAGACATAGAGGAGTGAGGGTCAGTACGACTGTGGATTAGACATAGAAGAGTGAGGGTCAGTACGACTGTAGATTAGACATAGAAGAGTGAGGGTCAGTACGACTGTGGATTAGACACACATAGGAGTGAGGGTCAGTACGACTGTGGATTAGACAGTTCAGTACTCTCAAAACTTCAGTTTAAATTCAGTTTATTAATAACTTTGTATTAAAAATGTAAATCTGTTACTGTTATTATTATTAGATAATAATAATATTAGTGTTATCTAATACAATATTATATTTTATTTTATATATTATATATCTTACTATATGTCTATAATTCGCTATCATCTGCAATACAATTTGAACCATCAGGAATAATATATAATGTGTTAATATCGCATTTATATTATTTATTATCATGTATTATATTTTTATTTTTGTTTTGTATATAATATTTATTATTTTATTTGAATATAAATATAATTTATAAACATTTAGACATTTAAAGGTTTAGGGTAAAGGTATTTTTACTATAATGACATAATAACATACATATATATATATATGGTTTTTTTTTTCTTTTTTAATATTAAATATTAAAGGTGGCTTTAGGAAATCCTATTCCACCTTAAAACTTGTTTAATGCTATATAATAATAATGTTATTATTTTTATTACTACTATTATTATTGTTATTATTGTTATATTAATTGGTATTTTTATTTTTTGTTATTATTATTATTATTATTTGTGTTATGTAATATAAATATAATATTTTATTATAATTTTTTAAAAGTATTTTACTGTATGGTTATATATATATATATATATATATATATATATATATATATATATATATATATATATATATATAGAAATAGATATTAAATGTATGTACCTGTGTGTAGGTATTCCTTTATTTGGATGTGATGTGATTTACGTTCTAAAGGTGGATTTTGGAGAACCCGTTCCACCTTAAGACTGGTGTTTTCAGAAGGAGCAGAAAAAAGAGAAAAGGAAAAAACAAGGAAAAAAGTAAGAAAGAAAAGTTCTCGTCCAATCAGAGCGCTCCTCAGCTCGCGCTGCGTAGCGTTCCAGACCGTACAGTAAGCGTGTGATGGGCAGGAGCTCGGCCAATCAGCGCGCGGAGGACCGCTTCTCCCCGCCTCCTTTCTCCCCCCACCGGCGAGAGTGACAACTACAGAAAAATACAGTGAGAGAGAGAGAGAGAGAGAGAGAGAGAGAGAGGAAGAAGGAAAATTCGCTCAGCTCACGCCATTGCCGTCCACTGAAGGAGACTGAAAACTTCCCCACTCCCTCCTTCCCTCCGTTTCTCCTCTGCCTCTGGATGTCCTCGCGCGGCGGGAGGACTTTGCCGCCCCGTAGGAAGTCTATTTTGGTGTTTATGCTCGTCTCCACGTGAGGAGGAGGCGACAGGCGCTGCGCTCGCGGGGGGAGAAGCCGAGCGGGACACTCTCTGACTTCTCTGTGTGCGGAAATCGAGCCACATCGTGCCCGAGCGCTGCGGGAGTGCGCGAGAGCCGCCGAAGAGAGAGCGAGCGCCGGAGAGAGCGGTGGAGAGAGAGGACACGATGTTGGGGAGCGGAGGCACCTATGCGGGCAAGAAGAGGAAGAAGCCCGTCCAGAAAATGTGAGTGCACGAGGGGGGAGGGAGGGAGGGAGGAGGAGGAGGAGGAGGAAGAGGGGGGGGGGGGGGGAGCGAAAGAGAAAGAGAGAGAGAGAAAGAAAGTAGGAGAGAAAGAACGGGATCTCGCCGTGAACTTGAACTCGACTTTGTTGTGCCGCTCGTGCACGGGCTTCGTTTCGGGAAAGTGCGCGTAACGTCATATGCCGTGCAGAGCGCGCGGTCAAAGTCGTCAGCGTGCTGTTTACGTGATGTCCGTGTAGGAGCTGAACGTCATGTAGTCTCCGCGGGCTCAGCTCGCGCTTTCCCTCCGTAGTAGAGAAGCACGCGCCCTCCCGCCCGCTGGCTCGTGCGCGCGCCTTGTTGTTGTTGATAATGTCGCGCTTCGCGGGGACGCGGCCAGGTCCCCATGTTGTAGGAAAACATGAGCGGCTGAGTCGGTCTGGGGACTTTCTGGCAGCGCGCCACGCCTCTTACCCCGAGTACTCCCCCCGAAGGAGCCGCCGCTAATGGAGAGGAGTGGAAAACAGACAGCCCAGGGCCCAGAAAGACACGAATACACGCTCTCCGTGTGTGTTTGTGTCTCTCTCTCTCTCTCTCTCTCTCTCTCTCTCTCTCTCTCTCTCTCTCTCTCTCTCTCTCTCTTTTTTTTTCTTTCTTGCATTAATCATAATCAAGTCGCGCGAGCTGGCGGGCGGCGCTCTCACGCGATGCTTACGGGAGGGAGGGGCGAGGAAGGCAGAGTGGGCGGGGCCTCGCTCTGTTATTGTAATCTGATAGGCTGTTTTTCCCCCTTCTTCTTTTTTACCCTCCTTTTAACACAGTCTCTCTCTCTCTCTCTCTCTCTCTCTCTCTCTCTCTCTCTCTCTCTCTCTCTCTCTCTCTCTCTCTGTTTTTGCCTTTCCCATTTTCTCCTTTTTCTGCCCCCCCCCCTCCCCCCACCCTCACCCTCCACCCCCCCCTCCCACCCCAAACTCAAATTAACATATTTCTAAGTCACGCAAACTCTTACGCAACTGCGGTGGAGCTGCGTCCATGCAGGAGCGTGTTAAGGTCCCAGCCGGTTCGGGGCTGTAAGAAAGGGGGCCAGATTTCTGGCTCAGGGTCCGGGGTTCGGGATGGGGCTCAGTGGGCTTCGGGATTCCGGTTTCTAGGAATGCGGCCCGCTCCTTGTGTAGGCTGTAGAGGAGCTGAAAATGACGGGCGGTCCTGAACTGTGATTAGAGCTACAGGACTACTGAGATAGGCAGGGTGTTGGGTCGTATTGTCGCTATTAGGGGTCCTGGGGGGTCTGGGACCACCTAAGTAACCTCCCGGGCCCCTGGACGCAGGCGGAGCACGGGGTTAGACTGTTTATGCTGCTTCCTCCACCAAGCAGCGAGCTTCTGTCTAGCTAGAGCTGCAGCACTGCTCTGCCTCAGGGTGGCGCTGTGGTGAACTGGCTGACTAGCAACTGTAACTGTATCCCGGGGGACCTCTACAGCACCTCCAGACGGAGAACTGTGTCACTGTAACTGACCGCACAGGGCACTCTGTAGGTGTACAGGTCCAGACTGTAGTCCATCTGTTTCTCTGTGTACTGTATTACCCTGTTCTTCAATGGTCAGGACCCCCACAGGACCCCCACAGAGCAGGTATGATGTGGGTGGTGGATCATTCTCAACACTGCAGTGACACTGATGGTGGTGGTGCTGGTGTGAGTGGATCAGACACAGCAGTGCTGCTGGACACCTCAGTGTCACTGCTGGACTGAGAATCGTCCACCAACCAGAACTATTCAGCCAACAGTGTCCTGTGGGCAGCATCCTGTGGGGCAGTGTCCTGTGGGCAGCGTCCTGTGGGCGGTGTGCTATGGGCAGCATCCAGTGGGCGGCATCCTGTGGGCAGCGTCCTGTGGGCAGCGTCCTGTGGGCAGCGTCCTGTGGGCGGTGTGCTATGGGCAGCATCCTGTGGGCAGTGTCCTGTTGGGCAGCGTTCTGTGGGTAGCGACCTGTGTACGGTGTGCTATGGGCAGCGTCCTGTGGGCGTCATCTTGTGGGCAGCGTCCTGTGGGCAGCGTCCTGTGGGGCAACGTCCTGTGCCCAGTGATGAAGGACTAGAGGACCAACACTGCACTGTGCAGCAGCAGATGAGCTATCGTCTCTGACTGTCCATCTACAAGGTGGAGCAGCAAGGTAGGAGTGTCTAATAGAGTGGACAGTGAGTGGACACAGTGTTTTCCGTTCTGGGAAGACCTTATCTAATGTTCCTAGATGTTGGAACATTGCTGTGAGGATTTGATGGCGTTCACAGAAGCATCCAGTGAGGTCAGGCACTGACGTTGGTTGATCAACTCACGAGCTCCATCGCTACAGAGCTCCCCAGCACTGTATATGGAGGAGAGGCGGGTGGGGGGGGCTTTGTGCCCCCACTAGGTGACCTCAGTGTGTCCCTAACTCTGGGTCAGTGCTCTTGTAATAGGAGCCCCCGTGTGGGCAGGGGGTGACCTTGACGTGGCTAATTAGAAGCACCGTCTGGATACTTTTGGCCATTAAACCCAGCGCAGTGACGGGAGAGCGAGGCTTGGTGCTCTTTCCCCGTTTTGGGCCTACAGCAGTGGTTCTGCACTGAGTTCTAGGAATGTAAATGGCCTCTTAAACGCTGCGCAGCGCCGGGGCAGGCTTTAAACTCAGGGCTGTTCACAATCAAACGGCTGGGCGTTTATGCATTTGTCTATTAGAGCTAGCAGCGGAGTTGCTGTTCGCAGCCCAGCGTTCGCTTTTAATCCACGTTTGCATTTGGATTGTAGCTAAATAAAGGTTTTGCATCGTACCTTTAGGAATTTGAATGCCCTAAAATTAGCGTTAGAAGCTGCACCGCACACGGGGAGCCGCACATCAGAGCCGGGGTGTTTATAAGGCCGCTGGTGGCACCAGCAGTCCGTTTCTGGCCTGCGCTACCTGGCCACCCTCAGGTCCCGGCTAGGGTGTGCACCTCATCGCTGCTGTGCAGTAGCACAGACCTGGTCTCTTCATGACGATCTGTCACGGTTCAGTTTGGGACACGGTCTGAAAGAACATCATCTCCACGTCTCATCATCAACGGACTAACAGACACGGCCCAGGAGTGCTTGGGAAGACGTCTGGTTCCATTGACTTACATTAAAAGTACAGCAGGTTTTTTCCCTCTCCTGTAAAGCTGGCGTTTGGGAGAGGGGCGGTTTGGTTCCGACTGCGGTGAAGGTGTTAATGTGGACGAGGTGTCAGAATAGTTCAATTAAATTACAATTAAAAATGTTTAATCAAAATAAACATCTGCAGGCGTGTGTGTTTGCTTTGTAAAAAATAATACAACTTTTAAAATATAAAGTTTCAAAGTAAAATATAAAAAGTATAAAGTGTCAGTGTGACACTGTTCCATAAGGTTGGTTTGCATAATTTGAGTTTAGTAGTGAATTATTATTAATTTTATTACTATTGATATAATTATTGTTATATTTTTATTTAAAATTAATGAATATTAGAGTTCAGGTTGGTGTTAGGGTGACTGTAGGAAGAAGTTGAGTTTGGTGTTGTAGTTGAGTTTGGAGTTGTAGTTGAGGTTGAGGTTGAGTTTGGAGTTGAAGTTGAGTTTGGAGTTGTAGTTGAGTTTGGTGTTGGAGTTGAGTTTGGTGTTGGAGTTGAGTTTGGAGTTGTAGTTGAGTTTGGTGTTGGAGTTGAAGTTGAGTTTGTAGTTGTAGTTGAGTTTGGTGTTGTAGTTGAGTTTGGAGTTGTAGTTGTAGTTGAGTTTGGTGTTGGAGTTGAGTTTGGAGTTGCAGTTGTAGTTGAGTTTGGAGTTGTAGTTGTAGTTGAGTTTGGTGTTGGAGTTGAGTTTGGAGTTGTAGTTGAGTTTGGAGTTGTAGTTGAAGTTGAGTTTGGTGTTGGAGTTGAGTTTGGTGTTGTAGTTGAGTTTGGTGTTGAAGTTGATATTGGAGTTGTAGTTGAAGTTGAGTTTGGTGTTGGAGTTGAGTTTGGAGTTGTAGTTGAGTTTGGAGTTGTAGTTGAAGTTGAGTTTGGTGTTGGAGTTGAGTTTGGAGTTGAAGTTGAGTTTGGTGTTGGAGTTGAGTTTGGTGTTGGAGTTGAGTTTGGAGTTGTAGTTGAGTTTGGAGTTGTAGTTGAAGTTGAGTTTGGAGTTGTAGTTGAGTTTGGTGTTGTAGTTGTAGTTGAGTTTGGAGTTGTAGTTGAGTTTGGTGTTGGAGTTGAGGTGGGTGTTGTAGTTGAGTTTGGAGTTGTAGTTGAGTTTGGTGTTGGAGTTGAGTTTGGAGTTGTAGTTGAGTGTTGTAGTTGAGTTTGGAGTTGTAGTTGAGTTTGGTGTTGGAGTTGAGTTTGGTGTTGGAGTTGAGTTTGGAGTTGTAGTTGAGTTTGGAGTTGTAGTTGAAGTTGAGTTTGGTGTTGGAGTTGAGTTTGGAGTTGAAGTTGAGTTTGGTGTTGTAGTTGAGTTTGGAGTTGTAGTTGAGTTTGGAGTTGTAGTTGAAGTTGAGTTTGGAGTTGTAGTTGAGTTTGGAGTTGTAGTTGAGTTTGGAGTTGTAGTTGAGTTTGGAGTTGTAGTTGAA